>VZRF01001859.1:0-280567 GCA_013396875.1 Vireo altiloquus | reverse complement strand
GGTGGGAGGGGGCGCGCCGGGCCGGCCGCCGGCGGCCTTCCCCCGCGCCCCGGGGCCCTCCGCAGCCCTCGTCACTGAGGCGGAGCGGGGCCGTGGGGCGAACAGGCCTCTTCGGGGACACTCATTTCATGGGGTGGTTGTGGATGGGGACGGGGGTGGCCGTGGAGAGCTCCCTACCTGAGGGGAACGTTTGGCTGGTTCGCAGGGGCTGCGGGCTTCGCGTGGTTGGAGGGAGCGATGTACCCAGGCCTGGGCTCAGTGTCTTTAAGATGCCGTGTCAGGGGTTCATTCATCGAATGGAGAGAGAGATGCTTAATATTTTGTTGTTGTTGACATCTTTTTATTTTAGTACTCCCAGTAAAATCAGAGACATATTTCTAGAAAGGATCAAGGTTTCTGATGGCCTTAGCGTGAAAACGTGGTTTTTAAGTGAGCTATGTTTGGGTAGATTAACCATTCTTGCATTCAGGCAAATATTTACACGGAGAAAACACTAACTAAATGCTATTTGAGTATTTTGTGTTTGTTTAAAGCATCGTCAATTTCCTGGTTCATTTCGTTGTCCCTTTTTGTTTTCATTTCCTTCCCCAGCAGCCCCATTCCACCTGCCCTCTGAGTGATCAACAGAGAAATGATACATATTAACAATGAACTATGCTCTGTTGCATGAATCACAAAGCCGAAGTTTCTTAACTTTGGGGAGCGAGTAGGAAATCACATTTCTTTGAGTTGGTCTCTCTGGCTGCTAGAAGACTCCAGCTCTCTTCAAGAATATGCATAAACCTTTGGAGACATTTAGGAACAGTTGGATTTGTTTTCATGCAGGTGGTTTTTTTTGGTTTTGTTTTGTTTTGTTTTGTTTTTTGTTTTGTTTTGATTTGTTTTGTTTTGTTTTACCGTTTGAGCTTGGTAACTTTCAAAACCATAACAATCAGCATGTCATTTGTGCTTTAGTCTTCTTGTTTGGTGCATCTGTTTTATTTTAATTTGAAATGGGGTCCATCACAGTTCATTCCCATTTAAACTATACCTCCTGGAAATATGACTTACTCTGGTTTGACTTATTTCCAGCTCTAGGACACTGCTGGTACCATGACCACAATGTAGGTCTGTATGGCATTCATCCAAACTTAAGTAATGAGTCAAAGACATTTTGCATCTTAAACCGTCACAGTAGGAGACTAATACTATCACATTATTCTGTAGGGAGCAATGGGCTACTAGATCTGGCCCTAGAAAACTTCTACAGATGAGAATGTCTTCTTGAGGCATGAGTAGCTCATAATGAGATGGAACTGGTACTGGCTTCTGGGGATTTGGGTTTCCTACCCACCTGTCTAGGTATTTAGGAGTTCAGTCTGTTACAAATAAGATTTCTGATGTGCTTACGAGTAAACTAAAAGTGTTGCATTCAAGAATTATTCTTACTATGTGACTAATAGAATGCTTCCGTGGTTGGATGTCAGGTAGATTTTGAGCACAAAATCTTTTGGAGATAAAGAGCAAAGTCAGCCTAATACAGATGTTACAGGTTGAATTATATTTTCTTTCCCTTTCAGAGTTCCTCTGTTCTCCCTTTCATTACATCTCCCTTCACAGCGTCTTTTATTTCAGTTGAAGTTTCTGGATTGGTTAAGTACTGATAAATGTCTTGCTTTGAGAAATACTAGTCGTAGACTACAGTTGCAAGTTGTCTTGGTTCTACTAGGTAACTTCTTTTGCCTTTCTTTATTTTCTGTGATATTTTCATCTTTTATCTCTCTCTCTTATTTTTTTTCCCCTCCATGGTGGGGACAATCAAGTAGTGAAACAAGTTGCTCAAGAAACTTCCTTTGCTGGAGGTTTTCAAAACTGGACTGGAGTAACCTGAGTAAACTGCAATAGCCTGGGCTGTCACCAGAGTTGATACTGCTTGAGCAGGAGACACGACTGGAGACCTGAGATTATAGAGTGGTTTGGGTTGGAAGGGACCTTAAAGATCGTCTAGTTCCAACCCCACTGCTGGGTGCAGGGACACCTTCCACTAGATAAGATTGCTCAAAGCCCCGTACATCCTGGCCTTGGATACTGACAGGGATGGGACATCCACAGCTTCTCTGGGAAACCTGTTACTGTGCCTCACCATCCTCACAGTAAAGAATTTCTTTCTAATATCTAATCTAAACCTACTCTCCTTTATCTTAAGGTCATAACCCCTTGTCCTATCACTACATATCCTTGTGAAAAGTCTCTCCCCAGGGACTGTAGCCCCCTTTAGGTACTGGAAAGCTGCTCTAAGATCTCCCTGGAGCCTTCTCTTTTCCAGGCTGAACAGCTCCAACTCCCTCAGCCTGTCTTCACAGGAGAGGTGCTCCAGCCTGTATTTGTGGCCTCCTCTGGACTTGTTCCAACAGATCAATGTCTTTCTTGTGTTGCAGGCCTTGGAGCTGGACCCCCGGGAGAACCCAGGTGGAGTCTTTCAAGGCGAGAGTTGAGGTCCTTCCAACCTGAGCTGGCTTATGATTCTATGAACTCAGTTTTTGTTTTTTTTTTTTTTCCTTTCAAAATGAAGCCTTTGGGTAGAGTACCTGCAGTACCAGAGGTTATGGCTGCAACTTCTAGGAACTGCCCTGCAGCAAGGGCACGTAAATTAGTTTGTTTTAAAGGAAAGATAAGAGGCTAAAAAAGAAAAAGTCCTAATTCTGTTTTCAGGACTTCAAGTTTAGAATATATAGGCATTAACTTTTTTGCTGGCAATTTCTTAAAAGGTTAGAAAAGGAAAAACTAGGGAAGGAAAGAAGATCTAGAATATTTCAGTTTATTTAATAATTATTTTTAGCAAATATTTTAACAAATCTAAAAGAATATAACTGCTGTTTATTTTAATTTTTATGTATTTAAATTGTGAAAAGATGGGTATTCAAGGTTCTAGGCACACTAGTATATAATTAATGATACAACAGAATCCCAGAAACCTTATAATAATCACTTAAGCAGGCATGCTGCCAGCTGTCTGCCTACAGAGAAGCTCCTTTCCACCCCTGTATCATTCTGGGAAGGATGCCCTCATTCCTTCCTTTAAAACCCTGAAAAATTGATCCACAGTACTCAGAGCATGTTACTGAATGTAGGGTATTATAGAGAGAAGATGGGTTGCTCCCCGAATCCACTCAAACAATGATCTGGTACTGCCTGTCCCCTTCCTTTCACAAAGGGGTAAACACAGTTTCCACCTGGACATGTGTTAGGCTGCAAAAGCAAATTCCAGAACACTGCTCTGTGTTTTTTTCCAGCATGATTCTTGCTAAGGATGTGGCTGCATGTCTTTGTCAGGAGCGGGCTCTGACATATATTTGTATAGATGACACTGCAGTTGATCTATCTTAGATCAGCAAAAGGTGGGTAGGTGGCCCACAGTCAAAGTGAACTTTCAAAATAAACTAGTTGTTGAACTGTGCTATGTATTCATAAAGGAAATGTATTGCCATTGGTGTTTTCTCTATAATTACTGTGCATTCAGTGGCCATCAGTAAATTTTAACATTTTATCAACCATTCTGACAGTATAATTGTAGGACTTGGAAAGCTGTCATGTTGACCGGTCATGCCAACAACCAGCCTGTTGTGGGGAGATTCAGGGTGCTCACCAGTCTTGTGCCTTGGTTTCCACTGAAAAACAAAAGCTGGCTGCTTGTACAGCTGCTTCATGCTTGGATGTATTCCTCCTTTGGCACACATGGGGACCTGGGACTTTGGAATGCGGGAGTATACCTTCTTTTTACTACATAAATTGCTTTGGAGTACCTGTATCTCTACTTAGTATGTTAAACAAGTGTTGTGGAATGTGACATGTTGTGGTCTAAAAGCATCATTTGAAAAATCATCTTCAGCTTTATTTTTTTACTCAACCAAATCTCTTAATTAAAAAAATGTGGAAATGCTAAACAATTCTATTTAAAATTAAAATGTTTAATTTGTGGCTGCATCACGGCACCATGTACATTTCTTCAAAATTGCATATTCCAGATGTTAGAAGGGTTTCAGTAGAAAGAACGTTATGTGACAGTAGTGATAGACTATATGTCTGACTCTGATCTGCAAAGAGATCTGCCTTTGTATGCAATGACATATTTGATTCTGCTTGCTGAGTATTATTTTGGCTGAATCTGAGAGGAAGAATTTATATGTAAGAAATAAATATTGTAAGAGCATTGTCCTTAGTTGATAATAAGACAAGACACAAGAAATGTGTTGCAAGCAAAGAGCAAAAGTCTGAACACCTGTCTGTTTTCAGACTAGATGTTCTTACAGTTGCAGCCTTAAACAATTGTTAAACCTTTCTCAGTCGTGAATCCCAGTCCTGGTACCTTTGGCCTGGAATCCTGTTAGTTAGTACAAGATATCATCAGTTGTCTTTCCTACCGGTATCTAAATTTTCTGAAAATGTGCATGTAACTGATATTTAGAATATTTCCTTCAGCGTATCTTCTTTCTGAGGAACCACAATTTCTATGTTTTTAATAAATACTAAAGTTTGGTCAGTTATTAGCAGTGTATCATGCTTAAGTACCAAAGACATCTTTCAGAACATTTAATCAGATACAATAATGATACCACACAGAGAGAAAAAGTACTGAAATACACTCTTACTTGAAATTAGTTGTAAGTTAATAGCATAAGTGGTAGCATGCCATGTGATTGTATCTACTGGAATTCTGTCTTTACCCTTCTAACATAAATATATTTATACTGTTGCAGATGCGACTTGCTCATGTCAAATTTTTGCTACATGAAAACAAATACTGAAATGCCATTTATCTGTGCCTGCACCCAAAACCAGGGATGGAAGAACATGTGGATGGAGGGAGCAGGCAATAGATAAATAGTGTCAGTTCACAAAGAAGGAAAGGAGAGGGCTATTGAGATGAAAGAATGGGAACTTACAGTTTTCCTATAACCATGTAATGCATGCTACAGTTAACAGCAATTTCTTTAAAGTGGCCTGTACTTGGGTGCTTTTTTAATGTATAGTATGGAAATGGGGTTCTGTCATCATGCTATATCTATGGGTATTCACATCATCTTCTTATCACCCATTTTAGATCTCACATTTGTCATTGTCTTGAAGT
Source organism: Vireo altiloquus (assembly GCA_013396875.1). Taxonomy (NCBI): domain Eukaryota; kingdom Metazoa; phylum Chordata; class Aves; order Passeriformes; family Vireonidae; genus Vireo; species Vireo altiloquus. The sequence continues at coordinate 275,460 of VZRF01001859.1, read as the reverse complement.
GTATGTGCCACTTTCTGTGACCCTGCTCTGGGAAAAGTTGGAAGGGTTGTTGACATTTTCAAAGAAGAGAGAGTTTAAGAGAGTGCTTATAGGTGGTCTGCCTTGGGAGGGCCTTAAGGCAGTGCTCATACGATCTCAGGTGATAAAATCAGTAGGCAGCAAAAGAAAAGTATGTTGGAAGCCAGGCATTGCTGATTCCAAGGATTTGTCTGATTTTTGAACTGTCTCCATAAGTTGTAGGTAGGAATATCTGCTTTATTTTCCTGTTTATATTTCTGTGAAGTCGTTTTTCACAGCTGCCTTGTCAGCCAGAGCCTTTATAAGCATGTTTTCCTGACTTTGTGATATAGATCTTTTGAGCAGATTATGCTATACACAGTGAGCTTGCTTTATAAACAAGACTCAGATTTCTCAGCTTTTGATGTTGTAGAGGATCAGCTACTTTTTAAAATTTATCTTTTGATTTTTTTAGGAACTGCATATTTCCATCAGAAGGAGTGTCTTGCTCTTAGCAGGAATATTGCAAACTGACTTATACCTTCTTCAGACTCATTTTTTCCCAAGTGCACAATGGGTCCCATGTTCACCCCAACCATTGGCCTGGCATATTTTCATTTCAGCAGAAGCTGCAAATTTAATGGGTGGGAGTGGTTTAGAAAGTGTAGAGGTTGCAGAACATGCCTGCGAGTTCAGAGATAGGAAAAGGCTGGCCTACTGGATCTGAAGGGGCTCAGAGTATGCCTTTGCTCCTAAAAAGAGAGAAATTTAAAAGCAAAGACACTGTGTTGCTCCCTGAAAAGGTTGACACCTGCAATGTGAATTTTCATTGCTACTATAAAGTACTCCAAAGAAATATGAAGTGGTTGTAGCCCCAAAACTCCGTAATATTTTCTTGTCTGAAAGCCCTGCACCCAGTATGTCTTAAAAGCACTGCAGCTAGAAATACATCCTGGGGAATGTATTAAGCCTTTCACATTAATAACAGGTTGTGATCAAAGAGAGACCTAATGACATGTGTCGGAATCAATGCAGGAGCTGCAGGGGTGGATTTGTGTCAGGGTTAGGGAGGAGTACATCCTCCCCATTAGCACAGCTTGGTGCACCCCTCACTGCGTGTCACATGCTGGAAGGAGTTTGTGCACCCCTTCTCTTCTTCCTTCAGCTCGTTCCTCCCTGCAGAAACAAGTGCAAAAGGGATTAGCAGTCCAAGGGTTAAAATTCTTTACATTAATAACAGAGTCCCAAAACTGCAGCACATGGAAAAGCATGTGTGCTCCCTGGTAAACTAAAAGTAGTGAGAACAACAACAAAAAAAAATGCATAAAAGCTTGAAAACAACAATGTTATTGAAAAATCTTGCTAAAGACCATTTCCAAAATGTTATTGTCTTCTTCACTCTGAATTTTTTGTGTGCATTTCTGGTCATTTCAAGTAGAGAAGTAAACAAGCTGATTCTTATGTTCCATGACATTTCCTCTCTTCCATTTGGTTATATACATGGAGATTTGTTTATTCAAGGCTGCCTCTTAAAAATAAGAATTCTAATCTCTTTAATCACGACATTGATTAGCTCAGTTGGTCAGATCATGGTGCGAGTAATGCCAAGATTGTGGGTTTGCTATCTATATGAGCCATTCACTTAAGAGTTGGACTTGATGGTCCTTCTGGGTCACCTCCAACTCAGAATATTCTTTGATTTCTATGATCTAAGTATGTGAACATTGTGGACTTTTATTATGTACATCTAAAGTTCATGTTATTTTCTGTGTGTGGACCAATGAAAAAAAAATTGAATAAACAAACAAAGTGGCACTGGGTAGAAGGATAAAGGGGAATTTAACTAGAAGGATATGGCTAATCTTCCCACACATCAGATATATAAATAAGCAATACTGAGAAAAGCATAAAAACAACAGTCTTTCTAAAAGACTGTTGATAATAATTTGCTTTCTTCCACAAATGGACATAGCTTGTTATTTAGACCATAATTTATTAAAAAAAAAGAATCAATAGTGCCTAAACAAAAATCAGTGTTTCATATTCTGAACCTTTTCTCATAATTATTGATTGTGCTTATCTTATTAATTCTTTGTTTATTGCTACATATTTTCTTAAAAGCTTACTATGAACACAGTAATAGCCATTACCAGGAATAGTAAACATAAAATTATTATTTTTTTCATTCACTGATTAGCTTTTAAGTAACAATTTCCAAAAGAACATACTTATAAGAAACATTTTTGGCAGTGTTTTTTTTCCTAAGGGCTTGGGAAATGCATTCCAAGCATAAGTAACTTCTTATCACTATGCTAAATGTAGCCATTTTAAGGTTTCATGACCTCAAAAATCACACCAACATCTCTGAGACTTGAAGCATTTCTGGTTGTGCTTTGGTCTAAGTAGAGAAAAAAGGTCAATACATTAGGCTGAGAAATAAATAGAAGAATGTGGAAAAGAAATGCTAAAGAGGAGGAAGTAGTGAATTCAGTTACAAAATAGAAGTGGAAGCATGAAGCTTGACCATGAACATGGAGAGATCATACAATCTGTGAATATTATTTAATTCTTCATTTGTTAGAGAAGGGTTATTAGTATATAATATCCATTTTACAGTATTTGCATGTTTTTAGTGACAACTTACCAATTTCACTTGTACTAATGATGCCATGATTATTTTTTTCCTTTGTTTATACTGCTTTTATATAGCTTTTATGGACTTTTAGCCCATATACTTGTAATTTTTTAAGTCTGATAGTTTATTTTAGACCTAGTGTTCCGTTAAGCCCACAGATCAAACACCTTGTAGGCCTCACTGTTGGAGGCCAGAAAGCCCTATGTTATCCTGAGAAACAAAGGTCTTCTCTAGAACATCCTGTAAAATAAGATAGGCCTGTCCGAGGGGGGATTCCTCGGAATGAGGGGTTCATTCGAGCCTCTTGTTGGGGAATCTTTGATAAATATGCTAATTTGAAAGACCTAGAAATTGTATATGGGATCTATCGTGTGTGCATTTCGGTGTGTGTGCATTTTGGCGCATTCCACCTGGACACACCTTTGAGGATCCTTAAATAAAAACCTCGGTAAAAACCTCTTCTCCCTTAACCATGTTTGGCTCTCAATTTTTTAAGACCAGGGAAAGGCAACACTAAGGTTGCTGTGAATGACCATTTAAAATGAAGATAGGTGTCAGAAATTGTCCCTTATTTTGTGCCTTTATAGTATTTCTGTTTGTTTTCAAAAATCAATTATTGCATAATGTTCGCTCCTCCAGTTGGGAACATTAGTACAAGACCTCAGCCCTGTTACTGTGTAGTTTGTACAAAGACCAATGGTTCAAAGATTTGGTTTTACAGAGACAGGAACTGACCTCTTGAATCTGGAAGAGAAAACAGAGCAGGGATAGACTTTGAGGGACTTGGAATAAGATTAAGGGTTTACGTTTGCCATAACAGGTAAAAGAAGAGACAGGCAAGGAAGCACGCATAGTGTGGACATGAAGCAGCAGGCATGGGATAGAAAAGGCCATCTGAGACCAAGTGCATGGGCACTTCTGCAGTCCTGAGCCCACCGTTGCCTCCAGCTAATCAAGGACAATGTTTCCTGCATTCATGTTGCAGTTGGCATTGTGATACTTGGGGCTGTAATTACCAGGGCCTGTAGTGACAGGACATGGGAGCAACAGAGTTAAACGGGAAAAGGGAAGATGAAATTCTTTACAATGAAGGTGGTGAGACATACAAACAGGCTGTTCAGAGAAGTTGTGGTTGCCCTATCATTGGAAAGTGGACAGGGCTTAGAGCAACCTAGTCTAAGGAAAGATGTCCCTGCCCATGGCAAGTGAGTTGGATTAGATTATCTTCAAAGGTTTCTTTGAATTAAAACCATTCTATGATTCTTATACTAGTTTGGATACACTTTCGTTTGTCACAGGGCACCGTCACTTGCAAACAACACTTGGTCCAGAGTAAAGGTCCAGAATAAGGTCCCAAGATCTTGTGTTCTTCCTCCCCTCACTTCACTGAAAAAAAAAAAATCTCTGAGGGGTTGTATTTCATGAACAACAGAATTGTGTTTCATGGGCAGACAGTTACTTCTCAGGAGAGTGTTATCTTCCCCATCTGTTTCGATTTGTTTAGACTCCAGGATCCATGAATTGTGTCTGTGGGAAAGACAATACTAAGATCTGAGTCACCTTTCTGCTCTCTTGGTGTGTCCCCTAGTTGTGGCTCACATGACTGAGCATACAGAAGGCTCAGTCAGTGCCACCCATGCAGGAATGTTCAGACTCGACCTGACCTTGTGGAAATGACACATTTTCCTCCATCTTTCCGTGTGCCAACACATGCCCCACAGACAGCCAGTTGTCTGGCTGTTGGATAAATAATTGTTAACATTAAAAAAAGTATTAGAAAAATGGGTTATGGTAGTATATAGTGAAAAGACTCTTCTGATTTCAGTAAATAACGTCTATTGGCTGCTTAACATTGCCTGTTTGCCTTTGGCATGTTGGGATTTATCTTAGCCTAGTGTAATAAATGGAAATGTCACCATTTAATTAAGTGGCTCCATGTCAAATTCATCCAATGATTACTCAGTGTTGAAGTTCATAGCAAGCATTCTTTACATACTGGAACAAATTTTCTGTGAGCATTGCTAAGTTTCTGATAATTGTTTGTGTTGCATACCTTTGTGTGATTTTTTTGTAAACTAACAAGAGTCATGTCAGTGATTCATATTTAATAAAATCGATATCCTATTAATCAGTAAGTACAAAAGAAGTATGCATGAAAACAAAATGCTTTAGGTTATTTATAGAAGAGTTCAAAATGCGTTATACAATTGTTTAAGTGAATTAATGTTTTCTGTTTTTTTCTCACCAAGGAGGTTTTATGATAATAGATAAGAGAAGTTAACTTCAGGATGCTGAAAAGGAAACAGAGTTCAAGGGTGGAAGCCCAGCCAGTTACAGATTTTGGTCCTGATGAATCTTTGTCAGACAATGCAGATATTCTATGGATTAACAAACCAGTAGGTATCTCTTTATGTAATAACTAATTTTAAGTTAAATGTAATTTGAATTGTTGAAATATGACTTCCACAAAAAATTCTGAATTAGGTAGTAGTCAGAAACAAATTTTGAACTATAGTTGCTAGTGTACCAGTTAATTTTTTGAAAAACGTCAAAGACTAAATAAAAATGTTTCTTTTGGCTGTTGCAAAATCATGGGATGATCAAGCAGTGTTTTCCCACCAGTTCATCTAATTGATTCTTTTAAAAGAGCCATCCTTTCAGTGTCTCTGGTTCCTAAAATGTTTGTTGAAATTACATGTTCATAAAATGAGCCTTTGAAAAGGATATTAAAAGGAGCATTTCATTGCTCAAGTGGTAAACAGCAGTAAGCACTTTTGACTATAAAATCTCTCATTTTACAATATTTATTAATATAAATGTGTATTTTGATTGTTTATTTTGAAGTACAGCTCTCATTTTTCTGGTATCATTTAACCTAAAACCTTCCCCAAGAAAAGGAGACATGTAAAAGTGTCTGGCAACTTGAAACTGGGGAAAGTTTCATTAGGAGTGGAGTTATTAATAGACTGTACAGTATTAAGAAAATGTCTTTACCATGTCAATATAGTTATTGTAATTGAATTATTTCTTCAGCAGTGAGCATGCATCCAGGATTCCTATATTGTGCATGATTTCTGGTTCTGTAGAGAAGGCATTTTCTAATTTTTCTTAGTGTATAAATGTTTTACTTTTTAAAAGCAGAAAGTAAAATATGCTGAAGTAATACCTGTTGTTAGCATTGCATTCATTTAAGGAAACCATCATCTCATTTGCAGTAAGGATGCCAGATCCCCTCAGCTTTGCTGCTGAGTTTTAACACCTAAAACTATTTAGCATGAATTAATATATGGGTCTTGTAAATGATTTTTGTAGAATGTTTATATTGGCTGCTGTAATAAACTCAAAGTGTCATTGCAGAAATATTTGATGGGTTATTTACCTACATTTCTCATCACACAATGCACAAGGAATTTATTTTATGGAACAATTTTTTTCTTGTCATGCTCCTGGACTAGTTGTATATTGCTTAGTGTTTGTAGTACTGACAATTTAGCGTGGAAGAGAATGGGTTTTATACCAGCCACCCTTTAGTACTTATGGTAATTTTTTCAGTTGAAACAAGGTTCAAAACAAAGTGGATGTTAAAGGGACATTAGAGATCATTCATCAGGTGTCTTCTGCTTCCAGATTATTAATCTGGGCTCAGAGTATGCAAATGATAGAGCTATTCAATTTGGGTCAAATATCATTACATTTAAGTGAGTGAACAGTGAGTATTAAATTAGGTGGCTGTTTTTAAGTCTTCTGGATATCAAAACGTCTGTGGTACACTGTAAATGAGTGTAGAATTTTTCCCTAGATGAAAAATTTTGACAAATATACTTCAGTGATTTTTTTTAAAAAATTTTTTTCTTGCTGAAGTATCTTTTCTTTTTTGTTTTGATAATTACAACCTGACCAACTATGACTCATTATATTTGTTTGACTTCAAGACATTTCAATGATGTTTTAATTTAAAAGAAAAAAATCCAACCCTAAACCTCTGTATTGATACCTTCTGCTTTTTTGTAATACCTCCCTCTCTGACTGGCAGTAAGAAGTGTGACTGAGTCCTAAGTAGTAATAGAAATGAACTGTTCTCCTATAGCAACAAAACTTGATTGGAACAAAAATGAATCCTGAAAGAAGTAGTTATCTGTGACACAGTCTCTTTTATATTTATTCTTTTTATATTTATTCTTTTCATAACCAGAAGGATACTTTTAATCCTGTGCCTCTCACTTAATTTTTGAATTGTGAATTTATTTAAAAATAATTTCTTCTAAGTGTTGAACTAAAATTTTCCAGAGATATTTTATTTAATCAATCCACTCAATTTATAACTTCAACTAATTCTACTTATTGTCTGCCCATAAATGTGATGAGTTGTCATTTGAAAAGAAATTGAGTTACAAATGCCACAAAATAGAAATGATGGAATCCTAGTTTTCAGTTCATGGCTCTTAATTCTTGGTTTCTGAGTTATACAACCTCACAAATTAACTAATAAAATTACATATGTGTCTATATATATATATAAGTAATTTAGGAGTGCTTATTTTTGGTTGAAGACCCATTATATGTGGATCATGATGTAAAAGGACGCAGACGTGCTTTTACAAAACAGTGCCAGGGTAAGTTATGGGGGCTAAATATTTGAGGTGTTTTTGAACATCAAAACAATCTTGCAATTTCTTGTGTTCAATTTGTTTTTTTTCCCCAGTGGGTACATTCTCTACTACGAATTTGTGCCATCATCAGTGTTATTTCTGTATGTATGAACACTCCAAAGACCTTCGAGCATTATCCACCTCTTCAGTATGTGACATTTGCTCTTGATACTCTGTTGATGTTTCTTTACACTGCAGAGATGATAGCAAAAATGCATATCCGTGGGATAGTTAAGGTAAGCATTTAAACAGCATTCTCTGTGTGTTTCAAGTGATCTGAATGTATGCTAATGACATTTGATATTTGTTTTTTAACTTTCTCTTCTTGCTATGATTGTTTTTAACTGCAGACAACACCATGGTGTATAAACTGAAGAGACAGATGGATAAAGATGTAGCTTTACTGCATATTTAATCCCCCCAAAATATAACACAAACATTCATAATAAGGGTTTCCTAGTAAGAAACAGAGAGTTTCATTTTATTAGTATAAAGAATGAAAGGAAAAATAAGCTATATACATATTAGCAAGAATATTTTGTCAATGTCTATTGGTCCATATATGGATTTAGAATTTTGATTTTCATTTCATGTGGCTGGCTGTGTTGTTGTATGGTTACTTTACTTAAATAAGAACATGAGTCTTACTGTGAGCTAGTATAAAAAATGATCTTGCTTTGATTTTTTTTGCCTTGATATAGTCCATGTTGGTAAACAAAATGCTTCTCTTATCCTATGTCTGCTGTTGTTGCTGGGTTAATTTGTATAAGTGGATTGGAGGCTGCAAAACTGCAATATATTTTAGTAAACGTTATTTTGAACCATTATTTTACTGATTGTTTCTAGTCTTCTGCAAAAAGACAAATTCAGCTTTCATGTAGAAAATCCATATGCAGACCTTACTGACAATGCAATTATGTCACTCTTGCACATAATAAATAATCAGTGTGTTATGTTATACTTGCTTTCAACTCCTTAAAGAAATATCTGGTGACTCCAGAGCCATCTGATGTTGTACTTGAGCTCTTGAATTTTTTATGAGTTTGCAGATAGCAAACAAAAAAACCCAACCACCTATTGTGTCATTATACTTAATGAATATTAATAGTAAAAGATAATTATTGTTAATATTAATATTTAGAAAGTTCCTGAAATAAGATGATTCTGAGAAAATCCTTATGGGTTGTATAAAGCCAAAGGAATCTTTGTGAAGTGCTGTTCTGGCTGCTCTCTGTGCTCTCTTATTCAGAGATGTCCATTAGGAAAGTGAAGATGTGGACACAGGATTATGCATGGGGAATTAGTGACCATCGTGAACATTTGAACAGTGTGGGAATAAAAAGTTTCTATTACAACCAGTACAGCCTTTGCAGAGAAAAGGAAATGTAGATATTAATGCAGAGAGAGAGGGAATGGTGGCCAACAATGTGGCTTTTGTCCAAGGCTTGATTCTTGAGCTTTCAAATACCAACTTCGCTCTCAGTCAACCCCTAGGGGCCATGAAAGATATGCTGCATAGCCTATTGTTTTTACTGGGTTGGATTTGTGAGAAAAGAATATTAAGGACTGCCATTGTCCTTATGGGGGACTTCAACTTGCCAGAAATTACCTGGGAGCATCACATAGCTGGTACAAGCTGGGCCAGAAAATTCTTAAAAATGGAACAGTTCCTAAGGGAGGTGACTCAGAAAGATGTCCTCCTTGATCTACTGCTTGTCAACAGAGTCGATCTCAGATTGGCAGCCATCTTGGTGAGAGTTTAAAATCTCTGTTGACAGGAGGAAAAGTGGCAGCAAAACCTCAGCTTTGGACATGAGAAGAGCAGACTTCAGGCTGATCAGGGAATTAGTAAGTAAGGTCCCCTGGGAAAATTTTTTTGCGGATGCTGGGGTCCATCAGTGCTGGTCACTTTTTAATCATCAACTCCTAAGGGTGCAGGACCAGGCAATTCCCAAATGTCAGAAGTCAAGCAGAGGAGGCAGAAGGCCAGCATGGCTGAGCAGAAGTCTTCTCTTGGAAATAAGGCAAAAAAGAAAGGTATATGCCCAGTGGAAGCAAGATCAGGTTGACATGGGGACATGGGAAGATGCTGCTTGCCACTGTAGGGACAAAATTCATGGGCCAAAGCCCAGCTGGAGTTAAACCTGCCAGAACTGTGGGGGACAATAAGAAGAGTTTTTTCAAGTATATTAATGACAGTAGTCAGTGTAAGATTAACATCAGCCCTTAACAGGATGAGAATGATGACCTCAGGAACCAGGACATGGACAAAGCAGAGATCTTTAACACATTCTTTGTCGCTGTGTTCAGCATGAATGATGGACGAAGGGGATCCCAGCCTCTGAACTGGAGGACCATGACTGCGAGAATTATCAGCTCCCAGTTGTCTGTGAAAATGTGCAGGATCTGCGGTTCCAGCTGGATCCCTACAAATCTATGGGGCCTGATGGGATGTATCGAACAATCCTCAAAGAGATGCTGATGTCACCACAAAACCTCTCTCAATGATTTTCGAGTGGTCTTGGGAATCTGGAGATGTCCCAGCTGACTGGAAACTAGCAAATGTTGTCCTGATTTTCAGTAAGGGCAAGAAGGAGCACCCTAGAAACTAAAGGCCTGTCAATCTCACTTGAATGTCTGGTAAAGTTATGGAGAAGATTATTCAGGGAGGTATTGAAAAACACCTCAGAGACAATGCCAGCATGTCCCCCAGCATGAGGGGAAAGTCCATGTTACCAAATCTGATTTCCTTTTATGACAAGGTAACCCACCTAGTTGATCGAGAGAAGCCAGTGGATGTAGTCCTTTTGGATTTCAGTAAAGCTTTCAATACTGTCTCTCACAGGATCCTTCTGGACAAAAGCACACAGGCAGACAAACAGATCATGTGATGGATAAACAACTGGCTCATGAGTCAGGCACAAAGGGTTACAGTGAATGGGGTGATATCAGTCTGGGGACCTGTGACTAGTGGGGTTCTGCAGGGCTCCATCTTCAGCCCTGTGCTCTTCAGCATCTTCATAAATTACTTGGACACTGGACCAAAAGGGATACTGAGCAAGTTCACAAGCACTACAAAACTGGGAGGAGCTGTTGACTCCCTCAAAGGCAGGGAGGCCCTGCAGAGAAACCTTGACATATCAGAGGGCTGGGCAATCACCAACCATAGGAAGTTCAACAAGGGAAAGTGCTGGATTCTGCACCTGGGATGGGGCAACCCTGAGTGTATGGACAGACTGGGGAATGAGATGCTGGAAAGCAGTGCCATGGAAAGGGACCTGAGAGTCCAGATCTATAGAAAGCTGAATATGAGTCAGCAGTTTTGAGTGCCACAATGTAGGAAATATAGTGCCACAGAGAGTCCAAAGGAGGGAAACAAAGATGGTGAAGGGCCTTGAGGGGAAGATGTATGAGGAGTGGCTGAGGATACTTGGTCTGTTCAGCCTGGAGAAGAGGAGACTGAGAGGAGATCTCATTGCAGTCTACAACTTCTTCATGAAGGGAAGAGAAGGGACGGGCACTGATCTCTTCTCTCTGGTGACCAGTGACAGGACCTGAGGGAATGGCCTGAAGTTGTGCCAGGGATGGCTTAGGTTGGATATTATCCAGAGGGTGGCTGGGCACTGGAAGAGGCTCCCCAGGGAAGTGGTCACAGCACCAGTCTGACAGAGTTCAAGAAGTGTTTGGACAATGCCCTCAGGAACAGGGGCTTGGGGCTCCTGTGGCTCTTGGGGCTGTCCTGTACAGGGCTGGGAATTGGACTCAATGATCCTTATGGGTCCCTTCCAACTCAGCTTATTCTGTGGTTCTGGGATAGAATGGAATGGAATGGAATGGAATGGAATGGAATGGAATGGAATGGAATGGAATAGAATAGAATAGAATAGAATAGAATAGAATAGAATAGAATAGAATAGAATAGAATAGAATAGAATAGAATAGAATAGAATAGAATAGAATAGAATAGAATAGAATAGAATAGAATAGAATAGAATAGAATAGAATAGAATAGAATAGAATAGAATAGAATAGAATAGAATAGAATAGAATAGAATAGAATAGAATAGAATAGAATAGAATAGAATAGAATAGAATAGAATAGAATAGAATAGAATAGAATAGAATAGAATAGAATAGAATAGAATAGAATAGAATAGAATAGAATAGAATAGAATAGAATAGAATAGAATAGAATAGAATAGAATAGAATAGAATAGAATAGAATAGAATAGAATAGAATAGAATAGAATAGAATAGAATAGAATAGAATAGAATAGAATAGAATAGAATAGAATAGAATAGAATAGAATAGAATAGAATAGAATAGAATAGAATAGAATAGAATAGAATAGAATAGAATAGAATAGAATAGAATAGAATAGAATAGAATAGAATAGAATAGAATAGAATAGAATAGAATAGAATAGAATAGAATAGAATAGAATAGAATAGAATAGAATAGAATAGAATAGAATAGGTTTGAAGGGACCATTGGAAGGGAACTATGGCCATGATCTAGTCCAACAGCCTGACCAATTCAGGGTTGACTAAAACTTAGAGTGTTTTACTAAGTGCATTGTAAAAATGCCTCTTAAACACAGAGTTTGGGCATCAATCGCCTCTCTGGGAAGTCTGTTCCAGTGTTTAACCACCCTCTGTATGCTTCCTAATTACCAGTCTGAGCCCTCTGTGACACAGCTTTGAACCATTTCCACGCATTGTGTCACAAGGTATGAGGTAAGTCAGCACCTCATTCTCCACTTCTCCCCTTCAGGAAGCTGTAGAGAACAACAAGGTTGCCCCTCAGCCTCCTTTTCTCTGAGCTAGACAGACCTAGAGTCCTTAGCTGCTCTGCAAAGGATGAACTTATCTCCGATTGTCATATGATGAGCTTGTCTTTGAACCATGTCTGATGAGTCTGGGCACACAGAATTAATAGCTGTCTGGAGCTGGTCCCATTGCCTCAATTCGTGTTATACATGTGTAGATAACAACACAGGTGATTTCTTTTGTGCACTGACATTTTGCTCTTATCTAGTAAAAATACAGTGAAATAGATTAGACATAACTACTGTTACTCAAAGTTAGTTTAAGTAGAAAATGTTGCATTTATTGTTATTTTAAGAACTGAGGATTTGCTTAAAACTTAATCTCTTGTAGCATTCATCAGCACATATAATTACACTGAAATGAAGTGCCTTCTTTGGCACCATTTGGGGAATAACTTATATATAAGGGACCTCCAGAGGTCATCTGGTCTGACCTGCTGCCCAAAGCTTGTCCAGTTAGATAACGTTGCCCATGACTTGTGTTGCCCCAATGACTCCTCCAAGGATGAAGATTCCACAAGTTCTCTAAACAACCTATTCCAGTGCTTTACCAACGTTATGCAGAAAATTTTTCTCCTAATGTGTAATCAAAATTTTCCATGTTTCTTTTAATGCTATTCAATGAGTAATCCTTTTTAGTGAAGTGTTTGACTTATTCTTTCGATTATTGATTCTAGGGAAAATACTAGATTAATATTATAATTTTGCCAAGAACATATTGATCCATGGACTGCCAAAGATAGTAACAAATGAAGTAAATAAGGCACTGTTTAGAAACCTATTAGCATTTATTAAAGATGTTTGTATATGAAACATCTTTGTATAATACAATTTGTTACTGAAATGTCCTAATTTAAATGCATTCAAGATTTTTAGTGAGTGTGGTATAAATGAATGCATTGCTATATGGTTCTACTGAACTTTACCATGAATCAGTATTTCTGTAAATGCTTTAGGAATTGAAATGACAATAAACTTTTGAACCATGATTGATGCAAAATTATAGTCCAGCAAGAAACCTAATTTATGGAGAAGTTAGGCATCATCCACTTAAGTCCCAATTAATAATAATGTAAGTATAGCTGAGCTAAGAAGATTTTGAAAATGTTAGGTCATGTTTATTAACACCTTCTGAGGACGAATTAAAAAATATACTTCTTTTGGCTTCTAGGGGTTTTTAGAAGAGAAAAGTAGTTTCTGAAACTGCTAGCCTTTTGTCTGTAAAAAGTTACCCTTTTCCCTGTGTAAACTAAGTGACAAAAGGAACCAATGCCTCCATCCAAGGGTTTGTTATCCCAGAAGGAAAGTTAAACTGAAATGTTGCAGTGGTATTGTGTCTTTTATTACTCATGTTTCCTTCTGTGTTATTGTTGGGGTGCTAGTAAAATCTATCCAAAATTTGGGCTGCCCATGCAGCTATTGTCACGTGTCATGAACAATGAACTAATGCTATTAATCCATCTGTCTTTACTTTGAAACTTATATCTGAAAAATTAAATTCAGTCTGTAATTTCTTACTGATTGAGATACTTCTAAAAAAATACATTCTAGGACAGTCTGCCCAATGTTGTCTGCATTGTATATGTATGTAATGGCTACATTGTATAAAATCTGTGTACAAGCAATAAGGATTTGCAGTGGTTTGTGAAGTTTTATATGAGACGGAGACAGAAATAAAGCAAGTCAGTTTGCTTCTTAGGACATATTCTTATGCTTGCATTCTAAGCAATAATCTTCTTTACTGAATTAAAAAAAACCCCATTCTATATTGAAGAATGATGGCTTGTGATAGTAAGTGTAATAAAAAAAGTAATAAATTTAGTGCATAGTTAAAGCTTACTGAATTGAATTTGACATTGGTATTTTCATGATCTTTTCAGTTTAGAATTCCACTTCCTTCAATTGATCGTAGATTTGTACTCATGCTCTTTAGTTCTCAGAATGTAAACAATGACTCTTTGATTCTGATTCCTGTCATGTTTCATGCTCCTTGGTCAGAAGGAGCTTTGCAAGAATCAACTGCATCAAGGAAGTATTGTCTGTCAAATGAACGCAGATCAATGTCCTTCACGTTATCATCAATAAAATTTAAAGTGCTCTCCAAATTACAGGCAGTTTATGTCTACTTCATAACTTACTGATTGATTTGCAGGCTTCTGAGAGCGCCATGAAGTAACTACTCTTTGGGTCTGTCAAAATAGTTCATGAGTCAACCTGGAACTTAACTGACAAGCCTTACGGTCCCTCAGAATCAAAGCTCACACTGATGCGCCCACTCATGTGTCACTTAAGAGCATGACTGTATGTGCTTCACACAAGTCTGTTCACTGATTGAAGGAAAATTTCCAAAATTATCTCCTCCTTAAAAAAGGAGGTGGGGTGGAATTAGAGCAATGAAGGGTAACTCTCAAGCCTAAAACAGATGTGATACTAGATGAACATCAGACGTCTCAAAAAGAGGGCATCCTAACCTGTGACAGAAAGACTTTATTTCTTTTAATCAGTGGGATTCTTTCTAATAATGCATCTTCTGAAAGTCATATCATGTGGGTATGATCAAGGTAAGGATACCTTACTTTAAAGGTATCTTTAATCTTTATGAGAAGTATTTACTTTCAGCTTTTTAATGGGGAGGTAGAAAAATATTCCAGGAAAGTTGTGTGTATTAGACACAGTTGCACTGGTGGCATTATATATAATAACCAAAGAGGAAAATGTTCCAAAAACTATAACAAAAAGGAACCAAGTTACAGTTTTCTCAGATGATAATTCAGTCTTTAGGGAATTAAAGATGAATGGATATAGTTTCGTTCCATATACACTGTGAAGGTATATGAAATTTTCTTCATTAGACTACATCCTCATTGCAGATTCTCATCACTGTTATGATGGTATGAGAGAACCTACACCAAAATCATGTTGTGAAAAGAAGGCATGGTTTATCCTACTCCTCCGTTAAGACAGTTACATTGTAAAAAAAAAAAGTGAGTTCCTTCTGTCAAAAAAGCCTCTTTGACTTAATGCTGAAAATGAGAATGGTCTTTATACAGCACAAGCACTACACTAAATTTAACAGAAATATCTTTTTTTTTTCCCTGTGCAGTTGTGACACATGTCAGCTAACAAAGGAGATTGCAAAAAGTCATAGGTAACGATCCTTAACATTTTCCCCATTGTTAAATCAATTACATTCACAGCAAAACTTTTCTGCCAACTGAAGTAGTTGTGAGTGGATTTGTAAGTCTTATTTCTGTAGTGCTGTGTGCTCTTTGCTGACTTCAGTACTCCTGCAAGGGGCAGAAGTGAATGGTTGCACCATTAGCTTTCTGCACTCCTGGTGAATTCAGGCAGGAGGTGAAACTAAGCTTCATCTTCTACCAACATGATCACAAATCGATGGGAGCAGTTTCACTTGCTAGTCTACTGCTAAAGACAACAAATTATTTAGTCAACTGAAATCAGTGGTTTCCAGCATTGTTGGGTGTTTCCAGGCAGCATTTGTCCTGTTCAGAGAGAACATTTTCCTCATCATTTCCTCATCATTTTTCTGATAGGTGCTTTGGTTGCTGTAGTTGCTGTCTGCTCAAAAGGAGAGAATTGAAGATGGAGCTTGCAAAAAATAGATTTTTGGACTTAAAATGGACAAAAAAAATTCATCAGCACTAATTTGAGGGACTGCAGTTGCCTGCAATTAGTTGTTTGTGTCTAAAGCAGACTTTTTCAAAGGATAATTTATTTGGTCTTTTTTTTCCCTTGACTGAAAGTGAACTTTAAAGTAAGGAGGGTAACACCTCACCTGTATGTGTCTCACAGTCAGCAATTTCTCTAACTCATTATATATTTATTGTCAGTGGATATGTGGGGACTACAGAAAGTATAGAGACAATGGGATGCTGATTTTTTTAATACTTACGGCATTAACTCATTTATGCTTAAATGAGTTTCTTCCATAATCATCCTAATTCAGAAGTTTGTATTATCAATTACAGAACCGATATTTACTGCAGTTCATTACAAGTATCTGTTTTGCCTTCTTTTCAGTAGTTTTAATATTAAAGATGCCATCCTCATCGAACAAAAATGGAGAAATTACAAAATTAGTTTAATCTTTCTGATAAGTGATGGAAATATTAATAGAATTATGGTGAAACAATCAGCTGGCTCACCCTTTGTCAAGGGTCTGAAAATAGAAGATTGAAATTTTGAAATTAATTTTAGTCCATGACTTTAGAAATGCTGTACACTCATAGTTTATAAATGAGTTAAGGATCAGGAAGCTGTGTTCTTTTCAAAGGCCAGATAGTAAAACAGAATATGTGGCTCCTGTCATCCAGCAGTAACGTGCTCTGATGTGCTTACAATATCTCTGCTGAAAGCTCAGTCTCTGGATGTGCAAATCGCAAACAAGAGTGAGAACCTTGATCTTGAGGGCAGGGACATAACCAGCAGAATCAGTGGCAAGGACAAAAAAATTATGGGATGCTTTGACTAAATAGAGTGAAGGGAAAAGAAAGAGAAAACCTGTGGTAGTAAAAATCTCACAGAGCAAACATAAAAAAGACCATTTGTCATAAGATTTGAGTTTCTCTTTTACCCTATGTCTTGGGATTGTAAAATGAAAATTACTTATCATTGTGACAAATTATTTTACAAATATAGATATATATTAAAATACATACCTATATATATACATATATATTAAAAATGAAAATTTATACTATATATAATGGTGTTGGAAACGTAAATGTGTAGTGCAGATCCTATGGTATCCTATATTGGCAAAGAATATGTTATCTCAAATTGTTTTAAAACATAACTTAAAAAAATACTGGAATATTTCAGCATTGGAGCTGTGATTTTTAGTTTTAAATATTATTTCATATAAATTATTTATATCCATTATTTGAATAAGAGTCTACAAAAGTGGATTCTTCTGTCTCACTTTTTTCCTGTGTTTGTTGCTGTTTTGCGAAGTGTCTACATCCGTCGTAAGGACATCTGTTCCCAGCCTACTGGGATTGTGTTGCTCGTAAAATGCTCCTATGCTGTTTCCAGTCACAGGAAATTAAAGAAATTAAAACTGATTATCATGAGGAAAAGAAATTTGAAGTTGCCTGCAGCATGCTGGTAGTTGGGTGTTACTGCCTGTGGGCCAGGGAAGGTTAGAGACCATGGCTCTGGAATATACGTACCTGTTTCTATGGTTACTTGTGTCTGGTTTTACTGGAGTGTTTATTACAGGAAAGTAATGACTCATATTACACAGTGGGGTTTTTGCATCATTTTTGCATTAACACAGTGGAAAATCAAAGGCATTAAAATTACTTGGTGAAACTACATAAGCAGGATTTCTAAAATAAAAATGGTATTTATTCTAACTGGTCAAGGGGTCATGGGAGTTTTTAGTGAGAAATTATTCTGGGGCATGGAATGAAGTATGTGTCCATATAATACTTAGTGACTTACCATGGTGGTCAAAATTTGACTTAAAAGTTACTAAGAAAAACTATGCTGCACACTGACTTTCATAATGTAGCTATAAATTGCTCTTTCAGTATACAGAGCAATTAGATGAACAAAACTTTACTTTTTGGTAATGTTATTTTTTTCCTCTCTAATAGCACTTTCAAGGATTACTTTCTTGTTATTCTTCATGAAAGCATGAAGAATAACAATTATTATTGAGGGTTATTTTTAGTTTATTACTTCAAATCAGAGTAAAATGACACATACTGGGAAAGCAGTGAAACCAGCATATTGGATAGCACCTTATGTTTTCAGGTAGTAAGAGAGGGAAATTCATTCCTAATGTACCTTTCTGTGTTGAAATTTGCATTTTCAAGGAAGTCTGGTATAACTAAAAAAANTCCCATGTTGCCTTCTCTCTTAATTTGAGAGGATTAAACAAGATATGAAGATAAACATATCTTAATGACGTCCAAATCCCTATTGAAGGGAATAAGAACACTTCTTTGCAGCTGTATTTTCATGAAAATGATGAAATTTGTGGGGGATTTTTAAGGGAGTAAGCTGAATGTAAAATTGGATTTCAGACTATTGTGTTCTCCACCACAAATATAAATACAGCTTTCTTACAGCTATACTAGGATTTTTGTTTCAATAAACTTTTCCTGGTCTCTGTAGTATAAAATGTGTTCTTCAGCTTTTTATAGTGCTAATTACCAAATAATACAATCCTCTTTCTGGAAAATGGCTCCTTCTTCTGTATTCCAACCCTCATAGTTGGGGCTTTTTTTCTTTTGGATGAGAGCTTTGAATGTCAATCATAAATCTGAGTTTTGTCATGTTAGATGAGACTGTTTGCCTATCAAATCTCCCTGTTCAGCCTCCAGGCAATATTTGATACTTCAGAGTAAAAGCTTTCACCTTGGAATGTTTGGATCCCAATCTGCCCACTGCATCCACCATAAACACTGGAGCCAGGTGCGGGCAGAATACTGCTGAACAAAGCGCAGCAGTGTTTACTTCAGATCACCTCTGTGGGACTGCAGAGTACTTCCAAGCATGAGCAGATGTCCATGCGTGTGGAACTAGATGTAGAACTGGAGTCAAGCCCAGGAAAGTGGCATTTGGAGGAGATTGGCTTAGATACCCACAACCAGGGAACAGTCTGGGTTGGAAGGAACCTGAAGAGGTGGTGTGGACCAACCTCTTCCTCTAAGCAGGGCTCAGAGTTGGTTAGTCAGGGTCCTGTGAAGCTGAGTCTTAAATATTTCTAGCAAAAGGCATGCAAGCATTTCTCTGGGCAATGTGATCAGATGTTTAACTGTTCTCACAGTGGAGATTTTTTTCCTGGGCACTTCCTGGAAATAGTGAGTGCTGTTCCATGTAGGGGAATCCTGTTAATCCTCCTACTGATCAACCACTTTGATATTTGCTGAACCCTTAAGATGTCCAGGGGAGCTGAGTCAGCTAGTAAGGCAATACCTGGGGCACTGAATACAGATGGCTAGTGAGCAGAGGGACCAGGAAATGAAATGTAGGTTTTCAGTGCAATAATCCCCAAAATCTCTGCGGGGTGTGTTGGCACCCAGCTGCAGTGGTAAGGTGGTGTATCAAGAGAGCAGCAATATGATACACCAGCAAAGCTCCCTTCTCCAAGGATTTAGGAGCCATATTTCTGTTGGGCATGTGCCTGGAGAGTGCCTGGAGTAGATGTGAAGAGTGTGCCTGGAGTGGTGAATCCAGATTACTTGACACTCAGTTGACCTGAGATGCTCTACAATGTTGTGGGTGACACAGATGGTGTGTTGTGGCATTCCTTTCCGTTGTTTTGTGGAAATGGTTATTCCCTTCAATAGTTTTGTACTTGATGAAGGGAGTTGTGTAACACTTTGATGCTTGTCTCTGGTTTGGGTTTGGTTTTTTTTTATGTATGTGCGTGATTTTCTTTTTGTTTGTTTTATGGGGGTTGTTTGTTTGTTTAACTTAACAGTTTTGGTTTAAAACACTGGATTTTAACTCTTACTAATTCCCCCACCTTTTTTTTATGACAGAAAACAGTGTTAGAGGATTTTTGGCAAGTAAAATGGTCCTTGTTTGTCTGTCTGAAAGTCTTGAGTTTTGCTTCACAGCCAGAATTGTTTCTTCCTTTACAGTAGTTTTGGCATTTGATTGGTTGGTTGTTTTCTGTTAAAAACAGTGAAATGGTTAATACTTAACTTAATAGCCTCCCATTATGCTATGAAACATGAAATACTAAATTTGGTGTAGTTAATTACATAAATTAATAAAGATCTAGTGTGCCTTAAAAACAGGTTTGAGACTTCTTTAGTGAATAGCTCTTTAGCCTTGTATCTTCATTGGTGTTGCCTAAAGCATCTGAAAATCTCAACAAATTCAGTTCAAAATCAATTTTTGTAATGTTTGCAAAGGATGAAGTAGTGGTTCTTTAGTGATTATAGGAGGTTTTTTGTAGTGATCAATTGGAACTATATATGTCGTGTGTCTGTAGCATGTATGGCATCACTCTCTAACACAAATGACCAGCAAGAGTTGTGTTTCATTTTATTAATTAAAACAGTAATTTTGGTTTTTGTGCTGTAACATGTAATGATTCTTTAAATGTTCTTCTAGCATAGAATATTACATTATATGTTAGGAAAAAGATAAATTATGTATGGGATGTGTTACTTAAACATCTGATGGTGGAATAGTTCAGTAAAATGCATGAGTAGTTACAAATTGAAATTCTTTAATTCAGTGATGATAAAGTGATATTATACTTATTGTTGCCATTCGTAGTTAAGTTTTACACAGAAATCCTAATTCTGTTGGCTGTTTCAAATCAATAGCTGTACTGTGAGTATATTTTAAATAAGTTCCTTTATTATGAATGAAGATACTTTATGATAAAGAAAACATACAGAAAATGAGAAGCTGTGTCGTTCTCACACACATACATTGTTTCTTTTTCTCCCTTAACACAGACTTTTAAAGAAAATATATTTTGGTTTATTTTGAAGTGATCCTATCACTGTTGTAGAGGACTAACTTAGAGGTGACCACCCATTTTAAAATATGTCAGTTTTTCTTTAGTTATTAGCATGGTCCTAACTAAGCAATTTGCAATTTTCTTTGTTTCCTGCTAAGGTTTGACATATGAGGACATTAGTGAAATAGTTTTATTTTGAGGGATGGAAAAGGAGAATTGAGAACAGAAGTCAGACGTGGGTTTTCTTCTTGATTAGGCCATATTTCTTCATTATCTTTACTGCGTAAAATATTGAAAGTTTTTGTCGAGTTGGGGTCTGGAATGGATTGTCCATATTGTTCTGCTGCCAAGCAGACTATAAACTGCAGGTTTTTAAGGAAATAGGGAAAGTTTGAAGTTGAGCCAAAAGCATAAGGAGTGTATGCATACTCTGTGACCAGGTAGGAGATACATATGTGTGTATATAGGTATCTGCATATGCAAGGAGAGAGAAAGGTTAGGAATGGTGCTCCCTTGACCTCTGATTTAATTTTGTGTCCTGCTCAGACCTCTGTGCCCAGCAGTGTTTTTGTGTAATCAGGGAGTGGGGGAGGGAAGGTTGGTTTCCCTAACTCAGCTGTACTCTCTCTTCTAGCTTGCTTCTTCTGTGTTATAATGAGCATTGCATCTGGAGGAAGAAAAAATATGCTCCCAAATTCCGATTCCCTCTATTCCTTCCATTTCCTCCTGTGCTTTTCTTGCTGCTCCTAAAATCTCCATAAATGTCAACCTCTACCCCTTAATGCTTGTTTACTGCACAAAGTGCTGCACAAAGTAGCCCACAGGATGATCTGAAGGGTGTACCAGAGTTGTTGATGTGCTTTGTTTACCACTACCAGCACATGCAGGATCCGGTGATCATGACAGAATGTCCCAGTAGCTTATTACTGAGCTTGCTGGTCTCTGCCTTCTTTCAGATATCCTGTTTGTCAGAGACTGTGCGGAAAAGTGGGAGACTTAGATTCTAGTGAGAGACCCAACACTACAGGACTTCTTTCCAAATGATGATTATTCAGGGCAAATATATGACTTCTTTTATTTAGCCTTCAGAAAGAGTCAGCTGGAAAGAGGCAGGAGGGAAGGGTTGAGAGAACAGGTTGTAGTCAGGGATGAAAGAGAAACAGAGATTCCTGAAGGCAAGCAGGGAGGCAGGGGAGGCTGTTCATTAGCAGGGATTTGCTGTTCATCACAAGGTGTTCCTGAGGTGTTAAGAGACAAACAGGGCACAAATGACCTAGGGGATGTCTATGTTATCATTTAGCTAAGCTATCTGCCTTACCACTGAGGTACTGAAATTGCTTGAGAAAATTAGCAGACAAAATCAATCTTCAAGCAGATTGCTTTATGCAATTTGGATGTTAATTTCATAGAGTATTTTGTTTTCATCAGGGTTGATAATGACATAAGCTTATTATATAATGATAATAAGTTTATTAAAGAATTGCAGTCCATCTAGCCTTTCCTTCTGGTAGGAGTTAAACTGTAATGGCTCTCATGGAGTGACTGCCCCAGGTGTTATTAGTTCTATCTGTGGTTCTCTCTGTATTTTGTAGTGACTCACATTTTCAATATGTTAGGTCTGAATTTTTTTTTCCCCTGTGAACTTGTAATGATTGTTCAGGGCACCTAATATTGGCAATCGGTGTTTTATCTTTAATGTGCTCAGCACAATTGAGAAAGTGGATCTTCCGGCACCTTGTGGTGCTTTATTTTGGAGGAGTAGCAAATGATTTTGTTGTCTAGATAGGGTGTAAATCATGTTGCTGGAGAAGCTTTCAGGGCTTGCTGTGCACATCAAGAATCCACTATCCACTGTAGGCAGTAGGAAGCCAGCAACTTTAATGACTTTAAGAGGTTTTGATTAGTCTCTGCACAAGGCTTCTTATCTACAGTACTAATCCTTCATGTTCTGGAATAGTGCATTCAGAAAAAAATACTAAATGAAACTTCATCAATAATTCTCAGATTTCAGCAGACACAATGAAAAAAGGGTGTGAGGTTAACACATGGGAATACTTCAGCTATTTTAGGTACAATGTCACCAGAGGTGTTTAAATGTCATTTAGGCATATTCCTTTCCAAGTCTAAGAACAAGCTGCCATTGACAATGAGTGTGGTATTTCAGCCTGAAGATTTTTTTCAAACGTGAATGACACTCACTGTTCATTGCTACTAATATGTAAGTTCTAGCCTGTGTTTAGCCAGTATTAGATTTTTCATGGAAGTAGCACATATATTCTGAATTTTGCATTAAGCAGAAAGTGGTCCTGCCTTAAAAATGCTTCCAACACAAACATCCAACATGTCAATACACAGTATGAAAGCATCAAAGATCCCCTACTGCAAGACAAATTGCAAACATTATTAGGATTTAGCCAAAACCTCCCTACATGTAAAGTGGAAAGGGCAAGGATCTCCCCTAAAAGAAGTAGTTTTTTCGGATGTAATTCAGGTGCTCTGAGTTTCTGTGGGTGATCCACTGAAAGCCACCCTTACTGGGAGGGTGTAGCAGTAGAAGCAGTGAGGTGGTGTGGCAGCCTAAGTGATGAGAAGACTGGTAAGGGTCTTCCCTTTCCCTATGACATCTTCCTTTGTAAAGAGATAACAGCAAAACTGCTTCAATCATACCATACCTATTGTGGAGAGAAAAAGCAGTTTCTAAAAAAAAATATGGCTTTCAGTGAGAACTTGGTGGGTTATTCAGAGGACAGTGAATACAGGAACTCCTTCACGAGTTCATGCTCAGATCTGCACAGAACAACTCAAGGAAGACTTTCTGCTTAGACAAAGGGTGCTTAAGAGAAGAGAAGTAATTTTCAAGGAGTTCCTCAGCGAGAGGAAGACCAATCAGCATTTGTGTTCAGAACCTCAATTGAGGGACTCAAGTTGCATGTTGATACAAATCCCATTGGAGATTTGTTCCACAGTAAGGAATTTAGAGTGTAAGTAGCTAATCTCTGTAGAGAAATAATGTATTTCTGCTTCACAGATAGTGAACATAACCACTAAATAACTGAGTTCTCTCAGCCCTGAGTGAACAGTTACTAACTAGCTCAGAGTTTACTTGGAGAACTAAGTCTACTTTCTTCAGGAAAGACAGACTAAAAATATGATGCAAAAGTTCCTGTTCTCTTACTTCCCTGATTTGTAGGCTTCCCCCTCCAAGTTCTTGAATTGAGAACTTTAATGTCCTTATGTGTTAGAAAATCCTTGGCCAAAGTTCTCTGTCCTTTATTTCTGATTTGAAAATCGCTTACTGTATTTTCCTGATATGCTAACATTTCACTTCTGCCCTGAAGAATTTTTGCAACAGAAATAAAATTTAAAACATATTTTGCCTCTATTTACACAATATATCATTCTGTCACCTACTGCAGGGAATGATAAATCATTTTTAGGATAGTGTATGTCATTGAAAATATTAGATTAAAACAAAACATCTTGTCTGTGCTTTTAGTATCAATGATAATGCTGAGACATTTAAAACCAAATACTGAAATAATTATAACGGAGATAAGGAAGAATCTTTATTAGGCCAGGAATCACATATTAGGCCAAAGTCCATTAATGGATTCAAAACTCTTGAGACATGACAATAATTTTTTTTCCAATTATACCTGTGAAAAGTGGATGTCAAAATTGTCATTTGTACCTGGAAGATCACTTAACAGAAGAGGACCCAAAGAGTGTATGAGACAGAGAAGGCTGTATTAATCTGTTGTGAGAAACTTCATTTGAAAAGGTGTGATTTTGTGCCCTGAGATGCATTGTCGTCGTCTCTGCATATGTTTCTGCATGAATGGGATATCCATTTTCCTTAGGCATATTTTTGTCTAGTCTCCCTTTCAACAAGCTTCATCTCTCTCTGTATGCATTGGTTCCCCAAATTCCTCTGGGCTCCATGAGGTGCACAAAACTATCTAATGCTCAGCCATGATCTATCTAATAAATGTAGATATTTTTCAGTTCAGTGTTTGAAGTAAAGTGCCATTAGCATTAGCAGCCCGAAAAAGAAGTGTTTTTATAGCTTGCAGTAGAGGGCCTGTGTCACATGTTGTCAGGAATGGTGTGAAACATGAGGATATTGGAGCATGCAAACTGGAACAGAGGTTGAGAATAGGTGTTGTATAAAGGAAACTGAGCTGGGATTCTCTATGCTGCCTTTGAGGCATGATCTCTGGACTGGACTGTCACCAAAACCATGCTCTGATGTTGTTGCAGTTGTTATTATCAAGTGTTTTTGAAATAGCAAGGCTTCTCCAGAGCATGGAAAATGACTGAAAACTTAAGAAAAAATGAGTGTAAAATGATACTGATTTAATTGAAGCTGTTTAACATTATTGAAATAATTGAATGGCACAATACTAGGTTGATAGCATTTTTTATTATCTTCCTGTGAAAGTATTTTGTATTGGGCAATACAATGGAAAAGTACAGTGTTCATTTTGTGTGTTTTTTGATTTACAGTGAAGTCTTTTTAAGTTCTTTTTGACACAAACTTAGAAGTGTCAAAATCGCCCAAGAATGAAGTTAATATTTATTCACCCACAAGATGTGTATATGTGTTTCCAGCATATTCTAATCCAGGTACTAGGCTTTTGGAGTCTTTCAAAAGTGGCCTTTTAAAAGTACACAGGGAAGACTTCTTCTCCTTCCAAGAGCTCTTGCTTATGATATTTGTAAATTCTGACAGTAAACAAAAATTAACCTCTTAGCTTTCTCTTCTTGTAGGGTGATAGCTCCTATGTAAAGGATCGTTGGTGTGTGTTTGATGGATTCATGGTCTTTTGTCTTTGGGTGTCACTGGTTTTACAGGTAATCATTTAACTTCTTTTTACAATGAAGAGTTACTTAATTGTGAAAAATACATGGCAGAATCAAATAAATGTGAGTTGTGGAAGTAGAGTTGTACACGGATAAAATTGTTTTTAAAAAACCATGCTGAATTCAACAGATTTATAGTTGCACATTACAGCATATCTACGTTAGTAGTAGAATTTGTCTTATTTTTTTCTTATTTAGTCTGAACTTTGTTAACATAAAGCCTGTGCAGTCAGAAGGAGAAATAGGATCTTCAGAGAGACATTTCTCTCTTACTCCACATGACAGTTGTGCTTGTTTCCTTCTAGTCAGTCTGGCAGGATGCCATGGTGACTAGGTCAGGCACCTAAAGGGAGAATTATTCCAATGGTAGATGTTTGCCATTCTGTAGGTGTAATGATAGAGTGAGTGAAGTGGTTTCATGCAATATCACTCACACCTAACAAAACATTTTCCAAAATTCATGTTAAAGCATGATGAAAAAATAAATAAATTTAGAAACAGTTTGATAATTGTTTATAAAGAAGAGAACTTGGACATTTTGCAAAAAATTATGATGTTAAGATGGAGGTCAAATTTTGTCCTGCAAATTAATCAGTCCTTAACTGTAGCCAGTTTTCTGGGTAAGAACAGGTTGAAAACTCTGACATTGACCTTAAAGTCGCATAAGGATTGTAAAAGTTCTGTAATGATTGCTGCTGAGCACTTACACATTTCTGACAAATTTAAGACACATAATTTTCTGCTTTTTGCACAGCGGAGACTTTGGTACACCTTGTACATGTGCAGAATGAAGTTTGATCATACAGATAAACACTGTACATTACCCAGTTTATGCATTGCCAGGTTCCCCCTCCATTTTCTTAGTCCTTTGAGCAAACATTAAATCAAATAATTGTTCTCTGGGAGTGAGAGACAGGGATTAAAACAAGACATTTGCACCCAGTCATTCAGCTAAATACTCTTTATGGAGTGCATAACCTGTCAGTGTACTGATGAAATGGTTCTCTGTTCTGTGCCTTGGCTGAAATTTTTATTGTAAGCAGAGTCTAGGAGAAGATGATATACAGTTTTGTCCTGCACTTGGAATTAAATGGAGAATTTATAATAATGTTGCAACTCATTAGGCAATCTGTGTACATGGATTTTTATCATAGTAAAAATCTTAGTGCTGTGCAACATTAAGAGATACAGATTTTCATATTTGGAAATATGTATTAATCACTTCTAACAACATTGTGGGGCATGTTTGGGGTAGGACTAGCACAGAAACAGGCAGATGGCACAAGCTTGCACAGTCTTCTTGAGCTGTTTGAGACTCAAACATTATGAACATGGACAGAGTATATTTTGTGAATTTCATTAGGGTAATTTAGAAGTGGATTGAAGTATTTACAAAGACTTTTCTTTTAAAAAACACACAGTAGAAATAAATAGTAAAACAAACCAAGAGAAGATTGAAAATGAAAATAAAAAACATCTATAATACTAATACTTTTAAAGCTCTGTAAATGAATCTGGGTGCAGGAAAAGGTCGTCAAGACAAACTACTGATTCTTTTCTTTGTAGGTGTTTGAAATAGCTGAAATAGTTGACCAAATGTCACCTTGGGGCATGTTACGGATTCCACGACCACTCATTATGATTCGAGCATTCCGGATATATTTTCGTTTTGAGCTGCCAAGAACTAGGATAACAAATATCTTGAAGTAAGTAAAGCTATTGCCTGAAAAATGACAGAGTTTATTTCAATTTTGACTTAGAAGACTGACTATGTAGTCAGTCAATAACCTTTCATGTGTAATGGGAATTTTCCTCCTGAGTTTTAGTTCTGGCCAAAAAATTCTTGCTATTTTCCATATTAAAGGAATTGTCAGGTTTTATAGAAAATGATGAGAACTTTCAAATATTTAAATAAATTTTAACAAATTTTGCTAATAACTCTAGTCAGCAATTTTCAACGAATAACAGTAAATTCTGTTCCATTAATATGGCCATTTAATAATCAAGGTGAATACCCTTAGTAGGGTAATATTTGTAAATAACAGTACAGGAGCACATGCCCTAACCGTTCCAGTTATGAGTGTGCCTGTATTGGTGTGTGTACAGAGATGCAAAGAAGCACAGTAAGTGTATTTGGTACAGCATGTAATGGCAAAAAATCTCATGGTAATGTGAAAGAGGTTTTTAGTCTTTATTCAGTATCAAGTTTATTTCATTACCATATCTTGTCTGTATAAGTTATTAATTGCTATTTTAAAAAAGCCAGATTTTATGTATTTTACTTGAGTATCTTTGTTCCACCCTTTGCTGTTTCCAGTTGGTTTAATTACCCTAACTTAGGGGTTTAGAAAAAATCACAACCCCATTTTCTGTTTGTGCACAGAGTGAGAGAACAGTTTTAAGGACAAATTTTCTGCAGGATAAAATACTGCTTTCTTTGCATGAGCATATTTTCTTTTTTAGAGCTTTTCAGGGGAGGCTTCACATTGCCTGTGCTTTCAGTTACCTGTTTATCTTTTTGCCAGGCGTTCTGGAGAGCAAATATGGAGCGTTTCAATTTTCCTTCTGTTCTTTCTTCTCCTGTATGGGATCCTGGGAGTGCAGATGTTTGGAACTTTTACATACCATTGTGTGACTGATGACACACAGCCAGGGTGAGTTCACCTGTGCAGCCATGACGTGGGCCTGTTCTTTCATTGCATATGTTTCATTTTAGTTGGCATCAGTAGATGTAAAATGGACTTAATAGATTAAAAGCAGTCCAGCAAAATACACTAAGGCAAATTGGGGAAACAAAAATTGTAAGAGCTATGAAAAATAGAAATTTTAACCATGACAGGGAGATTACAATTTGTGGCATTTGGCTATAGTCTGACTTGGGAGGCTGAGTGACTGGGTGTGTTGGGTGGGGCAGGGAGGTGAAAGAGCAGGAAAGTGGAAGGGACTTTTTGGAAGAGCATTGCCACTTGTGGCTGATCTGGGTCACTGAGGGTTCATCACCTTTTGCACTCTTCTGTCTTTTCCTAGAATGTCTTTGTATGGAGCCAGACCTAAAGAACCCCTAGAATCATAGAATCATGGAATAGTTTGGGCTGGAAGGAACCTTTAAACGTCATCAAGTCCAATCTCCCTTCAATGAGCAGGGACATCTTCAGCTAGATCAGGTTATTCAGAGCCCCTGTCCAACCTGACTTTGCATGTTTCCAGGGATGGGGCATCCTCCACCTCTCTGGGCAACCTCTTCCAATATCTCAGGCTCTTTAAGAAATAAGAGTTCTCTGGGACCTGATGCTAAGATTCAAAGGTCCTTTTTCCCCAGCTGTTGCAAAATACTGATGGTAAATATTTTACACTGGTAATCGAGTATACATCACATTTTTGATTCACTTTTTTTGATGTACTTAACCACAAGATTACCTCAAAGTACATTATAGCCTCTTCAGTCACTGAGATGGCTCATAGAATCACAGGTAACATTCTTACCTGTCCTCTTGAATTGAGGGCTTGACTGTGTCCTTGAGTACCATTACATTGTGAGAGTCTGTTACATCTATTCCTTTGTTTGGTCCCTGTTCCTTTGGATAGGGAGATGTTGGTTCTGGAGTTGTGGCATTTGTTTTAGTCAAAATTGGATCCTTTGATTCCTATATTGAATTTGTCAGAACATAAAATTAATAGAGTAAGCATTGTAAGAAAGCAAAACACCACTTAATCTGCTTCTGAGTTGAATAAAACATCTGATGATTGCAAAACTCTGTGTTAAAGCTTTTTCTAAACTAGAACTAAAAACTATCAAATATAAAAATAGAAGTGGCAGATACAAAAAAGGTTATAAAATTATTTGAGAATATGCTAGACCAAATATCAAAAAATGGTATTTTGTTGAATTAAAAAAATACTTTGGGGCATTTTCTTAATTATTTAATCAATAATAGAGTAAAGTGTGGAGCTCATCTTCATATACTTCATGCACATAAGTTCTTTCATTCTAACTTTTTCTCTCTTTTTAAAGAGAAAATCTTTACAGTACATATTTTTTGGCAGTTTCCTGTAGACATGGGGAAAAAAATTCTTTGTAAAAAATTTGCTTGCGGTAATGAGAAGGTTTGTAGTTTTGTGGGTTACAGAATGTTGTTTGGAAAAACAAGAAGTGGAATACACAACGCAGGAAAGATTGGGCGTCGTGTAATTACCTGTGTCACTGAATACAACTGTTCCTTAAAATTAGCAGAAAAAGATGAAACGTGACATAATAATGTTTGCCATAAGGAAACTTAAGTTTATAACTTTAGGTTGGCCATAAAAATTTTGGCTAATTTTTTTCTGCATGTGTTGGGTTGCTCTCTGAGTAAGGTATTATTATTAAAAAAAAAGAAAAAGTTATACAGAAACCCCTCAAGTTTAGCCTTTTGAAAGTCTGGATTACATGAAAATGTTAGAAGGGACAAATATCCAGTGTATAAAATAAAATTTAAAACCTGCCTAAATAGGGTTAAAGTTGAAAAAGTCAAGTATGCAGAACTAAGGGAATATTAGACTTGAGATTTGAACATCTAGCCTTAACTCCTTTTTCTTTCAACATCATCAAGTATATATGTTTTTAGCTGTTTAAATATTAGAAATCTAATTTAATTCACTTTTAAGATGCCTGGGATTGGCACTTCAGCAAGCAGTTAATCACTTTTGCCATCTCCAAACCAGAGTTATAATTTTAAATGGTTCCCATGATTGTGTATGATGACTACAATTACATTGGACACCACTTTTTTCCCTGAAAGTATTCCCCATTTATTCTTACGGATGGTGTTCATCCAAAGAACAACATACTTTTTGCTTTGTTGCTTGACATGTAAGTGTATACCTCAGTTTTGGCATACTGCTCATTCCTACTCTGAAAATACTGATTTCCTCTTCTTGTCTGTAATATTCATCATGATATATTGTGAAGACTTAGACCTATTTAAATGTTGAGGAATGCAGTGCAGAAGCTCAGGTTGGAGTTAGGGTGTGCCTTCTTCACGTAGGTCAGGGCTGACCTTCCTGGAGTTATCTGCAGAATTTATAATTCCCACCATAGGCTAAGAAAATAAATATAGAGAAAGAAAATACAGTTCTGGTGCAGAAAGAGAATAATACAGACAGATATTGGTCCAAAATACAGTTAGAAAGAAGGGGCCATTTCACTTCTGAATCCCGGAAAGTTTATTAGCTGGGATAAAATAGAGCACAATAGCATGAAATTGCCTTGCCAAATTTTACTTTTGTCTTTGAGGTTCAGTTTCTCAACTTTATAATGAGGGTTAAACATTCCTCTCAGAGGCTGAGTCTGTCCATCGCTCTCTTTTAGGTGGCTCAGTTCCAGGCAATGGAGAGTGGCCAAAGTTGGCTGTACTTGTCCTTAAATAACTTCAGTCTTTAATGAGCCACAGCTGTAAATTTTCAGTATTTCTTCAAACCAGATCCCAGGCTCCCAAGTCAAGATTAGAAAAATGAAAAGCATCCAATTAGCAACCACTGGTGAGAACTTTAATTTTAGGTGATTTACTTCTTATTATGCAGAACTCCATGGCAAGCAGTGAGGGTAAAATCTTATTTTTGTGGTCAAGACTTCATCTGTTTCTGACATTTTAGAAATCACTCTTAAGTTTACTGCTTTATGAATTACTAATATGAGGGAGTCAAGTGTCTTTTGAAAATGGTATCTTTAAATCTTCCTATTTTTTTGCTTGAAAGGGCATGGCATCCTCATCAGACACTTATTGTCTCTTTGACTGCAGCAAGTTCTTTTATCTTTCCATCCTTTTCAATGCCCACACTGCCTGACCACCTGTCTCTCCACCTCCTCAGTCGTTTTCTGATGTTAACTCCAACAAAAAGAAATATTGAAGTGAGCTAACCACAGTCTGAGTTTTCATTCTGTCTGGGAAATCAGCAGAATCTGACTTGCTTATAAAGGCTGAAAAGTTTATAGTTATTTGATAAGTCCTTTTTTCCTTCGTTCTTACAAACATCTTCCATGTAGGGAACATTGTCTTATTAGACAATTTTATTACTCTATTCCCTCTTGATTATGACTTATCTTTTTTCAACTATGCTGTAAAAACTTTTTCCTGATGATATCTCCAACCAATATATATATTTCTGTCAAGAATTGGTATATTACATGGATTTCCTTAGTATGGATCTTCTTTAGTTGCTTGAATTATGGTATGTTTGGAAGGTAATTTATATATATGCCAATTATCTTGATAGTAAATCAATATTAATATATAAATAATAATATATAAGTTTATATATTATAAACAGCATGGTAGGGTTTTTTGTTATATCTGAGATTAATTTCAGAGACAAACAATATAAGGTGAAAATACTGTGTTCCCAGATCTACTGTAATTTACTCTTGGTAACCTCCAGTAAACAAAAGGTATTTTCACAAGGGCAGGAGAAGGAAATTTTTACAAATCATTGCTGTAGCTGCTTAGTGCTTTCTTTACTCCCAAGATACATTTGACTACACAAGAATAATTCCAAAGTGCATGATCAGTGTATTTATTCCACAACAGTAAATTTTCATTTTGTAAATCTCAGTCTGCAATGGAGCTAAGAGAGAGGAAGCTTCATCAACAGAGAAAAAGAATTCTAATATGGCTGACTGCCATAAATTGTAATACTTGCCTATTTCTTTTCCCAAAGTCATTCTTTAAGATATTGTTTGGGGTTTTTTTCAACACTTTTGATGAGGTATTGGATGAATACTTCTGTAGATCCATCTGCCTTGTCATCATGACATTCAATTTAAAATCCTTCTTTGCAAGGTTTCTTGTTTAAAGCAGGAGATGCCCAGAAAAACAAATAAGAAAAATAATTACTGAGTAATGGAAAGATCTAAGAGGTTCCTGGTCATATTTCCATCTGTCTGTGGATAGGCCATGAAAATGTCAGAAAACAGCTTCAAAGACACTGAAGCTGAAAGTTCACCACAATATCTAATAGAGAAAATAAAAACAATTAAAAAGAACAAAAGGAATTTGAGATACTGTCTTACATCAGCAGTGGGAAAGTAAGAATGAGTAATGAGGTTTCTGAGAAAGGGAAGAAATCAAAGACCAAGTTTGAAAAATCAATGTAACAGGGCTTCTTTAACAGAGCACATTAATTTTTTGATTTGTTAACAACCAGATCTGCTTTAATATTGTCTTTGGGATTTATTCACATGCTCTCTTACTGGTAACATGTCTCTAGTATAAACTCCTCAAAGGCAAGAGAAATGGAAAAAATCTTACTTTTCCAGGCCTGATGTTATTTAGACCCCAACCAAAACCAATTAAAATGCAGCATAAGTCAAAAAGTGAAGTAATTCAGTTTAAATGCAATCCGGTCAGAAGAGTGGAAGAGAGTGCTGATGGGGTGGCCAATATTGGTGCCCAGGGGAAAGAGCCTGAAGTTGGACTCTCATCACTTTCAGAGGGCATGTGATTTCCGAGCAGAAATCTTATTTTTTAATAGAGTTGTTATACAGATAGTTATCCAAAGTAATTATGCTTTTGATTCATTTAACACAGATTTTACACTGCTTTTGTTTATGCAGCTCAGTTTTAACAAAAAGGTGACGTTTTAGTGATGGTCTAGGATAGAATGATGAGAACCCAGTTACCTCATCTCCTGGTAGTTCAGTAATGACATGTAATTGACTGTCTTAAGATTTGGAGCCATTTAGGTTTACACAATTCTCTGTCTCAGTGCAGACGTCAAAGTTGATTGAATTTCTTCTCAGCCTGTCAACCTTTACAGGATTTTTTTTTGAGAGAAAGTCCTTTTGGGTAAAATGGATTGGACTTTATAGATTATTAGGAAATTGGCTGATTATATGCACAAGAATTTGAATAACATAACTACCTAATCTCCTCTTTGCTGTAAGGAAAGTTTATATTTAGCCACAAGACTTTTTACCTGATAATCACTGTACAGAAATAAGTCCTGGTGACTAGTGAACTTTCTACAGAAACCTGCAGGAGGCCAAGATGCTGGATGTCAGAACATCCTTCAGTGTATCACAAAATTTAGGGAAAGACCAGACATGCTCAGAAAAATGGAATCCCAAGAGTGATCTCCACTGAATCTGCCTGATGGGTGATTGGGTACTGTTTGATTTCTTAAATATAGAGGAAGCTGGAAAAGTTCTGTTCTTTATATTGCAAGAAGAAGCCAGGCAACCAATAGAGAAGGCCATGGATGTGCTGACATTCACGGGTTAATTAGCAGTTATCACTGAGCAGTACATCTAACTTAGCCTTGAAATGCTGTGCAAAAGAGTCACTTCTAGATGTTCAAGCATTTATAAGGGATACTGAGAAAAAAGTTTCAAAAGAGGTCTGTTTCCGTTGTTTCAGATCTCTTTCCATGAGTGATCTATTTCATATACTGTTTTGAAAACCAGGTGGCTGCTTTCAGTTTTGTTTTCTGGAAGCTGAATGTGATTCCTAAATTTGATTCTTCTCTCAATCCTTTGGATTAATGGAGTTCAATAAGGCCTGGGAAATGCTGGTATATTCATTCTGAGATATTCATGAGCAGACCGAAGCTATCATCTCAGCTATTTTATTATTTCTGAGAACTTGGGGGGGTGGGTGGGAAGCAGGAAAACAGTAGAAGTTTAAAAAAGGAGGAAGGGATAAGAGATGGGGCAAGAAAAGCCAGGGAATTATGTCTGGAATACTGTAAGCTTAACTTCTATCCCTGAAAGAATTCTGTAGAGAATAAACAAACAAAAAATTTGTAAGCAGTTGGAAGAAAGCAAGGAAGTGAGTAGGAGCTAATATGGATTTGTAAAGAATAAACTGTGTCAAACAAATACAATTGCTTATGGCAGGATAATAGCTATGAGAATTGGAGAGGAGTGGATGTCATCTTTCTTTAGTTTAGAAAGGCTTTGTAGCAGTCTCACAGGTCATTTTTGTTAGCTGGCAGTAGAAAAATGGTTAAGGTAAAAATAATCATAGAATGGGTTCAAAACTGCTTAAAAAACTTGCTCAGTGAAATGCTATTAATGTCAGAACAGAAAGAGTGGGAATCCACATAAGCCTGCCATGTGCTCTTTGGAGTTTTGTTAACATCCTGCATGGTAGCACATAGGATACACTTACTGCACTGAGGATGATGTGAGGTTGGGAAGGACTGTGCATGTTTTGGAAGGCAAGATTAGAATGAAAATGGTCTGGAAAAATTGAAGACATGCTCTCAAAAGTTGGATGAAAGTCAGCAGAGACAATATATTGCACTTACGAAAAACCAGCTGTACAAATGTGGCATTGGGAGTGATGTGGAAAAGGTAGTTCTTCATACAGTGATTTAGGAGCATGATGGAGGAACAGAGATCAACAGTACTGTGCAAAACTGTGTAATTGTAGTATCCTACAACATATAGGCATCATCTGGAGAGAGTCTAAAGGAGGTAAATATATATATGTTAGAGAGAGCAGAGCTGATAAAGAGCATTCAGCAGTTTTTTAACTTTAAAAAGTAGTGGACATATCACAGGTTTTGAGTGGATAAGCACTTTTTCACAGAGTGAAGGAATCTGGAATAAGAAGTATATGTGTGAAATTTCAGGACAAAAATTTCATGTTAGATAAGATATTAGGAAAAATGTTTGTAGGGATAAAGTTGCACCTGTCTGTTCCTTAGAGAGGCTCCCAGTTTCACTCCTGAGGATCTTTAAAAGAGGATGTGGGAATGTCTGTTGGGAAAAGTAGAAATAGACTGGGGCAGAGAACTATATTTAATGTCCTCTTGAGTTTTCCTATCCACCCTTATTTTTCTGTGATTTTGTGCTGTTCTTGACATAACAAAAGATCGGGTATTGTTATCCTGGGCATCTGAAGAGTTGTTTTCCTTTGCTACATGTCTGTTAAAGGGAGACACATTGGAAGTGAGGAGGATTGGATGCAGAGCTATCGTACATTAGGACAGAAGTGAGAGAGTGGCTTCCTGCAGTTTGTATTGTTTTCTCTCCCTTTGTGTACAAACTTTGGAGTAGGGTGAGAGCCTATTCCTGAATGTTCTAACTTCATTTTTCATCCTCCCCCATGTGGAATGTCCAACCATCCCACCAAAACATGCTTCTTACTATCAGAGGTGGTATTATTAATTTTTCGGGTTCCAGTTATGCAAAATATATTTCTACTCTATCTTTACATATATGTCCCATCCTTATCACTGCTCTTTTAGCCTCTTAAGTAGTTGGTCGCTCACTCCCCTGCTCTCTTTCTGATCTAAGATAGAAAATTTTTAAATAAATTTCAAGAAAAGCCCCCAAGTCCAACATCAGTCCTTCGTGCAGAACACCTGCCTTTATACTCAGTGGACCACACTGTTTGTACTTGACACAAGTGTTTGTACTTGGCACAAATGCACACAATATTCACTCTTTTCCAGTGCCTAAAATACTTGCCACTCTTCTGTCCATGTTGTAGCAGGCTGTGCTGGGTTCACTGATGTGTGATCTGACCAGTGTTCTTCACAAATTCATCACTGCCACCTTCTTCCTTTCAGCTCCTTGTCTTCATCTCCAATTCGCCTCAAATAAAGGCTTAGCCTCCTCATGCCCTCTCCTTACATGGGGTGCTTGCCAAGGCAGCAGGAATAAGAGTTCTTACTTGTTACAGCTTAGTCTTTTGTTCTGTCTCCCTCTTTTCTTTATTGTCATGGCCATTGCCCGGTGGCAGTATTAAAACTACAATCCAAACCAACTTTTTGTATGCCTTCTGCTTGGCAGGTTGATGAGAAGGGCTTTTCAGCTGCTATTTGAGGACAAAGCTTTGGTTACAGACTGTCAATGCCTCATTTAAGTTTTCTTTAGAACAGGGAGTAGCCTGTAGGCTTGAAGGCTAGACAAATTTGAGATTTTACATTTCGGTGTCTTGGAAACCCAGCAATATTTTAGATCCCTGAAAAAGTTATTTGACCTTACTGTAGGTCTGCATATTTTAGTGATACTGCTGTCTGTAAGGCCCTGACAGAGAAGCCCTTTCACCAGATAAAACAGCAATCCAGTTTTGGCAGTAATTCTTCCTGCTTACTTTGAGTAACAGTCATGCTATCAAATGGAGATATCAAGCTGCTTTCTCCCAGGTAAAGAGAGAGCTTTGGCAGATGGGCTTAGTCAGATGGACAGTCACCAAATGCTAAATAGTTTCCTTTTGGAGCTAGCTGGAAGATGTTGAATTTTTTTCTTGGGTGCTCAGTGGTAGCAGCCCCTTCTGCTAGGCTAAGTCACATCTTGTGCCACTTCAGATGTTTGCAACTGGTGTGTGTAAGTGTATTTGATGAAGGCATCCTGTATATGGTCTGACACTTTGCATCACAAGCTTTAGGAAGGAATTGGTTTTGCATGTAGTGCAGATTTGGATTCATGACAGTATTTTATCATGCTGAAGATTAGCCTGTCTTGTGCCTAAGGAAAAGGTCTAGTGAGATTAAACTTTGTGGTGCCATAGTCTAAAGAAAGAGTAAGGAAAACCTCCCCCATTCAATGATTGTAGACAAAACTCTGCTTTGTGGGTGAGGTGTCCAAAAGTGCTTGTAAGCTTTGATGAACGTAATTCCCAGATGAATTTCAATCTTGGGATTTTCAAATCCTGCAGTGCAGATTATTGGCCTTGTGTTTTCCCTATAGTGGCTAGACAGCAACTTAGAAGATACTTTTCTGTATTTCATCCAGAGAAGTCTGATTTTGAAGTTTTTTATAGTGGTCCTGAACATACTTTAAAATAAACTTGGATACACTCTTCACCTTAGATTCTTTCATACATTTCAGTTCATGACTGCAATTTAAAAGAGAGGTGTTTTCTTACTCTTTCTTTTAATTCTATAAATAAATGCTGGTTTGGATTGTAATTGTACTATATGTATGAGATCGCTTCAACTTGTAAATAAGTCTAATTTAATATACCTCAGTGACATGCAGATTCATACAAGCTAGCTAGATTTGATTTTAACTTTTCCTGTTTATTTCCTGTGGATGAAGCACCTAGAGTGACAGCCTCCTTCATTGTGTGAATGCCATTAATTCATGTTGTTTTAATTCTTGTGAAGCAAGTTTTGCATTAGCATACATATCATGCAATTGCCATTTGAATTCAGCTCCCTCATGACTGATTGTTGCAGTTACAAAAATGGAGTGCCGTAGAGTTGTTACATCCTGTGGAATTTGATGAAATCTCAAAAGTAGTACTGTTTTTGCATGCTACTTTATAAACAAACGCATACTGGAACTTCTGAAAGTTTCTTTTTGAAGCTTTGTTTTCTAGTGCCTGGAAGGATATTTCAGCCCTGTCCATAGCAAATATTTCTTCTTCTACTCATTTTTCTGTGTGAACTTCAGTGACCTTGTTACTTTGAAGGGTAATGGCTGAGTGATTTGAATTTCATTTCCTCTAATGCCAGTAACAAGTGATTATACCAATGTCTTGTCAATTTGTTGAGTAGCTGCAACTATCTTGTTTTCATTTGGGCAATGCCACTATTGCCTTTGCGTAACATAAGTGATCTGCCATGAGTTCAGAATCTTCTGACTTTGATGTTAGCACCTGTGCTAGGAACCTAAATGCCTTGAATTTCCTCTCTGACAGTCACAGAGAGAAAGGTGCCTCAGGAGTGTGGATGAACCCACTGACCTTGAACCTCTGGAGATGTATTTCTCTCTCTCTGTCTTTATTGCCTAAAATGAGGTGGGGTAAGTCAGGATACCAGAGCTGCTGTTTTTACTTGCGCAGCTCCTTCTAGGGGTTCAGTGAAGAGGCTGAACTTTGAACTTTTTCATCCTGAAGTGTGAGATAAGGGTGGTGATTTAATCTGAATCTGTTCAAAATTCCTTTGCAGTGAGTAGCAATAGAAGGAACATCAAAGATACATTTTTAGACCCTAACTTGGGTCACATATGAAATGAAAAAACACTGCAATCAAAATCAAATCAAACTTTACTCAGTATTGCTGCCTCACGTAATTGGTAGTCTGATGTAATGATGCCTTATTACTGAATATGGGTGGGAGAAGAAAGTAAGACCATTACTTTTCTTAATTTGTTGAATTAACGTGTAAATCATTTTCTTCTTGTAAAATTGGCCAAAAAAAAAGAAGAATATCCTAGTTCCATCCACAGACACTAGTTCCAACTTAGACACTACAAGATTGTGAAAACTGGCAAAAAATACCTCAACACTGAAGCCTGAAAGTGAACTATAAATAGTGAATAAAAGATTTAAAGTGAATTTCAAGATATTAAAAAAAGCACTTACCTTGGGAAAAATGACTGAAAGAAAATATATTAGCGGTAGTAAAATAATACAGTATCTATTTATTGAATTTAAAATTAAAAGTAATTATTGGATCATCTAGTCAATTTGTTTCACTTCTATGAAACCTTATAGCTTATGTCTGACTCCAGTGTGTCTTCTAGGTGTGTATCTATTCTTGACTAGTTTGCAGAAGAACAGTCATAAGTACGGCAACTTCTTGTTTCTTACAAAAACCATTTCACTGTTGAAAAATGTTCCTAATTCATCATTTTAATTTGTCTGGCTTCAACTGTTAGCTTTCTATTCTTGTTATACTTTTTTATGCCAGATTACACAGAACTTTAATTCCTAGTGTTTTCTCTGTGTGAATCCACTTACAACAATTGAAGCACCTTTCAATATGCTTTTTAATAAAATAACATTATTTAGCTCTTCAGGTTTTTTACTGCAAACCATGTTCTTCAGTGTTGTCATTTTCATTTTTTTCTATGACTTCCTCAATTTTTCAAATATTAAACTGTGATCAAAAATATGTATGTAAAATTAATCATAATTTGTATGAGTGTCATACAGAGAGGAACATTAATTCATTATTGCTTTGTATGTACAGTCTAGGGGAAGCATTGGCTTTCTCTTGCCATGATGTTATTGGACCAATATGAGAGGATGCCTTGTTATATCCCCTCATCTCAAACTTTTATGTGGCACCTATATTCTATAGTACAGTATTTCTATCCTCTTAACCCTCTTAATCCATAGGCCACAGGACATAAGATTTGCTTTCAGTGATCCTACCATTATAAATTTGCATTTGCCTGTATTAAAGCATATTTTGATTTATTTGATCAAGGTAACCAAATAATTTTGATACCTTATTAGAATGCCATGCTCTTATTGTTATTTATGTT
Source organism: Vireo altiloquus (assembly GCA_013396875.1). Lineage (NCBI taxonomy): Eukaryota > Metazoa > Chordata > Aves > Passeriformes > Vireonidae > Vireo > Vireo altiloquus. Next base: position 235,829 of record VZRF01001859.1, on the reverse strand, counting down.
TCTACCCTTAATTTTATATGTTTCTCCCTCATTGATTCCGGTAGATCACGATGATCATTTCACTTTGTGAAAATGTATTTTCAAAAAATGTATTTTCACATTTCACTCGGTGAAAATGTATTTTCACTTTGTGAAAATCAGTATTTTTTTGACACATCAGTTAATCAGTTTTCAGCCCATTTAGCTGCTGCTTTATTGATATTATATAGTGCCAACTTCTTAATCAGTCATGTGTTACTGAATGAATTGCTTTACAAAGTCCAAGCTAGGCAATTTTATTTGATAAATCTGTAATCTTATAAAAATCACGTCAGTATGATGAGAATTATTTTCTCTAAAACCATTCTGGCTGCCATTTATTACATTAATGTTCTTTACTCTTTACCAATTAGTCTTTTTATCAGCTCACTCTTTCTTTTGTCTTGGTTGATGTCAGGCTAAGCAGTTAAGCTGCTTGTACTTTAAAAATTAATGGCACATTAGCATTCTTCCGGAATTTCCCTGCTATTTCAAGATTTATTAAAAATTAATGGAAGAGATGCCCTTAGTTATTTGGGCTTGTTGATTTGAATATAATTATCCCTAGCAGATGCTGTCTAATATTCTCCTCAGTTACTAATTCTTGATTAGTAGAATCTGTGTTTGCCAAGCTAAAATGTAAAATATGGAATGTTGCCAAAGCTTAAGATATGTGTTTATGTTGTTCGTAAAGCCATGAGTCCTTAAGCATGCCCTATCTTATCTTTTAATGTGATAAAAATAATGAATAAATATAAGAGATAATCTGTTACCAGAAAGGGTTGAAAGCTTTGTAGTTATAATTACAGATATAATTATGAGAAACATTAAATATGGATGAAGTTTTCACACTTACAGTTTAAAAGATAACACAGATTTTGTTGTTGGATTAAAAACAGGAAACTGGTTTTGTAACTATGGTACATGATGACTTTAGTTTTAAATTTGACCAAAAGTAAAACATAACATATAAAAATGACCCTTGGGAATGCTAAGATTATAAAATATCAGAGGAAGAATTGTGCCTAAACAAATCTGTAGTCCTTAAACCAGAGAGGTACACTCTGAAATTTCTTGCACTTTCACCAGTGTTTTTGGAGGACACTGTTATTGGATTCTCTAGAACCTGTAATAACTCCAGCAGCATCATGATTCTGAGTTACAATCTCTTCCTGCACAAACTAGAAGATCTGTCAGTAGAACTCAATTGCAGTATGATGCCATTTCACTGAAGTTAACAATTATATATGTCTGACTTCAGTGACAGGAGAGTTCACTCACACTGAGTGCACTTTGAAAAAGTTATGCCCAATCATAAGGATAAACTACTACTGCAAATTTTAGAATTATCAATATCAGTTATTTGTTTGTTAATATTGTCCTTATTAAGATGAAGTCATAACAGGGTAATAATTATGATAATTTTAAATAGAAAACTTCATTATAGAAACAAATCTGTAGCAATTATTTTAGCACAATATTATTATTCTAACAATTGTGCAGGAACAGCTGTTATTATTGTTAGGCCTGTAAAAAGAGCACTAGCATAAGGAAGTAGTCTAGGAACCATCTGTTAATAGCAGTTGTATGTTCAGAGTTTCCCATAGGAGAAAAGGACTTGGTTGGATGAGCACAGTAAAAATTAAGATATAGCTTTGGCAATAAGAGACACATTTAAAAGGACAAAGCAAAGGAAATTTGCCTAGGTGCTTAGATTGTTTTCATGGTCACTATGCAACAAATAAACTTTAACCTTTCTCCATTTTACTTTCTTACAAGGAATCAGGTAAAGCAAACAATTTTCCATCTAGGCTTCTTATCTTTCAAGTTCCCAGAGTGTCTGAAAATAAATGTAACTTGGAATACTAAATAAAAATTTTAGTGTTTTTAACTACCTAATGATATCATTGGGTGTATAGTAATTGCCATGAACTATCTGAGCTTTTAAGAGGATAAATTCTAAATAGAAAAATAAATTTAAAACTTCCCTTCTGCACAATGTTTCTGTACGACATTGTCATAAGAATCTTAATTGCAGATTTTCTCATTTTTATTGGCATAAAATTACAGCCATTAGTTATAGTTATGCCAAGAGTATTTTTTTTCTTTTTAATTCTATAAATTATCTTTCTTTAAGGAAAGTCTTTTATTGAAGAACAAGGTTATGTGCTCTACAACTGGCTGGAGGTACAGGGGGAAAACAAACTAAGGCCGATGACTTGGCTGATGATGGGAAGAATAATTTTTTTTAACTTGAAGGGTTTTTGACTTGATGCACTTACCCATGTGCAGGCATTTGGCGTTACTGTTGTATCCAAGACACTCAAGTGTCTGGACGCAAGGCTCTCAGAGACCTGCGACCTCCTAGGTCACCATCTAAGTGTTAAGAGGGAAGTATTTCAAAGACCCCAGTAATCAGTGTGAGGAAAATAAAATTGAGTTACAAATCTTGGCTATTTGCATTGTCTCAGTTGTGGGAGGGAGTTTTAAATCTACAATGTGAAGTGTAGATGACTAAACAACTCATTCTACAATGGTGTGAAAATCTGTTCTTTTGTATGATTCAATGAATTAGAAATAAATTTGTGAAATAGAAGTTTTTATTTGCTACCCTGGTAATTAGCATTTGCTAAGTCCTATTTTTGACCTGAGAGGTTCCACTACCACTAAGATACATCTATACATATTTTGCTTTTGTATTTTGTTGTTTCAGAAAAGACTCCAAAACATTGTTAGAATGAGAATGCTCATGACACAGCTGACCTTACATTCCCACCATGAATTCAACTTGTAAATTATATCTCATTTCATAAAATACTGATATAAGATAAAATTTAAAGCTTTGAAAAATAAGTTCATGGACTATAATCATTGTGTTGAATGGTGCAGGGTAGTTGTTTCGTGGTAGTAGCTCACCCTGATTGTCAGAATAAAGACAAATTAATTAGATATCATTGACCTATATATGTAAGAGAGGAGTGTATTATTATTCACAAGACAACTTGTCTAAAGTCAATGTAGAGACACAGTATTACTGCATCAGAAAGTATTTATTGGGAGATCCTAGCCCAGCATCCATTTAATTTGAGCTTCAGGAACAACTTCTGTGTACCATGGAGTTCTCTGGATTTATTTTAAGTCTATTGCTAGAGTCTCACAGTCTCACTAGCTTTGAGCTTTTCCCTTGTGTTCTGGCAATAAGGCAAAGCAGAAGCATCTCCTCTGAAACGTATAGGAATAGAATGCTTCTTTTTGAAATTGCATGTTCAGAGTTAGATATCTAGTAGAAGAACAAACTATAATTCCTGAAATCTAAAAGAAAAAATCTTTTAACAGTCGTCTGATCTAAACTTACTTCTGTATTAGTACTTTCTGTACAGCAGTGTCCATTTTGTGTTTAGGTTCTATCACTTTCTGAATTTGTTACTTGACATTAGATCACAGTTATTGAGAGTAACCTTTAAAGTCTTCAGAACTGCATAATCTTTCTCTGTTCTCAAAGGTTTTTTTTTATCGTTCATCATATGCTTGGTGTGATTTTGATGAAGCTGGGTTCATAAGGTCCACCAGGTCACTAATGAAAATGGATAGCACAGAATACAATGCCAGCTCCTCTGAGACCCCATTTAATGTATTGCTCCCTCTTTGGAAGCTGCACAGTTGCTACTTATTTGCTTCATGATCTACCAGCCATTTTTATGTCTGCTATGGTATTTTTAACATGCAGTAGCTCTCCAGTGAGCACCTGGGCAGTGCCTGGTTTTGTGCAGGGACAGACATAGGGTTCCTTTTAAGGAATGCAGGAAATCCTTCGGATCTAACTGATTCATTTTTACTTATTAACTTCTTTACCTAATTGACCATTCGAAATTATTTTTTTTTGTTACCTTATCAATAAATATACTTTTTAGTTTTGGGATTTTTTTTTTCATTTTCTGTATCTGGATACTACATAAACATGCTAATTTTGAATGGCTTTCTGGTCATATCTTAGAAAATTAATAGAATACCAGAATAAAAAAGGTCCCCTTTTTTCCACCATCTCTATTTTCAGCAGAGAAAGTCAGGGTAGCAGGAGACAGGAAGCTAGAAGCTACCTTGGTAATTTGTCTCTTAAGTTGTCAAAACCCCTCTTTGAAGAGCTGCCCTAATAAGGAGAAGGTGCTAGGTTGAAAGACCAGTTTTGTAACAGATGCCATGGAAAAGAGGCACTGTACTCCCAAGAGACATCAGTCCAGGTTCTTCTTGTGGTGTGCATATGTATGTAATCATAACATTCTTCAGGCACTTAAAAACATGTCAGAGTAACAGTCCTAATGTCTTTTGCAACAATCTTTTTATTGAAGGGTGCCTATTAAGTGATGTGGAATCAATTATCTCCTTCTGCATCCTTGGCATTCCTGTGGAGAACTAATTTCTCAGCTCGCCTGTTGGGTTGATGCTGCACTCCACAGACTTTGAATACTCTGCATAGAAATATTGTTGGTCTATTGGCATGAATTATTTCTTGTTCATAAATTTATCCAGGCACCCTGTTCAGCAAGACATTTAAGCACATTGCCTAATTGAACTTTTGAGATGCTTAAAACTAGTTATGTGCTGAATCAGTATCTCAGTACTTAATTGATATTGAGATGGCATATGAAAAATAAAATTTAAATCATCTTATATTGAAAACATCTAGTGATATTCTAGCCACTTCTAGTGTTCTAGTTCTCTAGTCCATGTGTACTAGTCTATGCTTATTTGCTATCTTGAGGCAGAACACAATTTGACAAGTGACAGTCATCCAGAAAGGCCTGTACAAGTTCTATAAGCAGAGATTCTTCTTTTTTAGCCTAGGTCACACTCAGTGCATGGAGACAGCTTTTTTTTTTCCTTCAGGAGGAGGTTAAATAAAAAAATGATCTAGGTTTAAATGAAGCACTTAGATGAATGCTTTGCATTGCAGTTATTGAGCCAGAAATGCTTTTAATAATATGCCCTCACACTGCTGGCCTCTTGGGATTTGAGGGATTTTCTAATGCAAACCATGATGTGAAATTCATTAGCTACCAGTAGCTGGGGTTCTGAATCTGCCTGAGCCAATGAATTAATTTTAATTTCTAAAAATATATGTAAAATATTGTTTTATGTTAGTCCTGTATATTATAATGGCTTTTGGATGGCAGTATCATAAATCTAACAGAAAGCATACAACTGGGTATGAATTAACATCTTCTAGTGTAAAGGAATTAGGGTGAACAGATTAATTTTTAAATACTTGAGTGACATGTGCTGAGCATGTTTACAACAGGGGAACAAATACACATATGCTTGTGTATCTATCTTTTTAGTTATGCACATTCCTAAATTTCAGGGTGTTCTTCAAAACTCCATCTGGAATTGTACATGTCTGTGTGTGCATCCATGCAGATACATATGTCTCTCTGGTATCATAAAGAAATGATACAGGATAGATGCCACAATAGTTATTTATCTGCCTTTATAATTGCCTAGGAAAAATTTCGTAGGAAGCTTTGGTTTCACAGAGACAGATTTCAAATAATGTATTGCTATTCTATGCAGTGAGTAAAAGCAATACAACTAAAGTAATTAAAGCTTATTTTCACCCATTTTAGTTGTCAAAATGTATCTGTGAGTTAGATTGAAGGAAAAGAACTTTCAGAAAAACAGTAAGATACTACTTTAATTATATTAAAGGGCAGGCTGAAAGGTTTCACCTTTTCTGTGGACAAGCAAGATTAAAATGATATATTTTAAGACACTGGTTGAAGCCTTGGGATAACTGGGTGAATACTACCAACATTTTTTTTGTAACTTTCCGTGATTCATTTTAGGTATTTTTATATGAGAAGTCTTTGCTGTAACCAGGAAGTCAAAATCAACCTGAACATGAATGGAAAATGCTATTGATTTTTGTTTTCTCAGACCAGAACTCACTGTGATTACCTTTTCACATCTGATTTGAAATAGCCCTAGGTCTGAACCAAAAATCAGGGTTTTTGTATGCTGTCTGAGAGAATATAAGCAGGGAGAAAAACAGTTGTTGCTTAGCTGTGTGCTCATTCAGCAGAGTTGGAGCCTTATTTGGACCTTTCTTCTCTTTGGTTTGCCCAGCAGCCCCACAGCATAAGTAACATGGATCCCCACTTCTGTGCTGTGTTGCTTTGCAGACCCTGACAGGGACCTGCTCAGGCTGGAGTGGGATGGTTTGCTGAGGTTACCTCTTAACTAAACTACTTCTGGGAAAATGAGGTGACCAGTCTTTGGTTTTGGTAAAGGACTATGTATTATGATTATTAACTGGGCACTGTAAGTGAACAGGGGGAATCAACTGCCTGAGCTTCTCCTTGCAAAGTTTGGGAGTACTTAGATAAGCCATATTTATGGGTACATGCCACAGGCATATATTTAATAGACCAGAGAGCAACAAACTTGTCCTCCCTCTCCTTTTAGCTTCTATGGCCATTAGTGCTGGGCCTGCCTAAATTCCCATTGTGGTCCAGTGTGACGAGGCCTCCAGCAGCTCAACCACAACTGCCAGAGGAACTGGGAAAACACGTGATGCTCAGCCTCTGACGACAGTGAAAAATGACCAACACTGTGACACTGTGTTGGGACAGTGGCCCTTGTCTCGTGACCTTTCTATTTTAAAATGTCATGGTCTCTTACCTAAATCAGTTTGAACCAATTCAAACCAGTTCAAATTTTTTCACCTCTTCTACCAAATCATTGCTAGACTGACCTAAAAGTAAATCAGATCTATTTGAGTCACAGCAGTGCCTAGATAATAATTGCACTACACGTGTAATGGTTTGACTTCTTTCCTGTGACCCTTCATCCATGGTGGAAACTTGTCCTGAATACATATTCAGGTGACTGACAAGTCATCCACAAGGATCCTTTTAAGGAGTGTCAAAGTAAGCCCATGAAATGCCTTTGTAAGTCCAAGTCATAACTGACTGCAGTTGAACACACTCTCAGGATCTGCAAAGGAGCCTGAAACATCATGTCCAAATTGCATTACAGAGCAGCTGGAGCAGCTCAATGTTAACTCTTGCATTTCTTGGAGAGTCTCCATTTTTATGGGATCTCTAGGCATTAGTATGAAATTTCTGCTGTTAGTGTTTGTACTGTCATTGCATAACACTGAAGTTGTAGGAGAGTGTTAGCTTGACCTTTACAATAAGTGCTTAATTAATGAAAATAGCATATATCAAAGAACATCAGATAGTAAAAAAACCTGCTGATTAACTTTTCACTTTAGTCCTCTCACTTTCAACACTTTGAGATGCTTAGTTTTGCTATGGGCTGAGTGTATGTAACAACTTAATTTTGTATTTTTCACAGAAATGTAACCTGGAATAATTTAGCTATCCCAGACACCCACTGTTCCAGAGAGCTAGAAGAAGGTTACCAGTGCCCACCTGGATTTAAATGCATGGACCTTGAAGATCTGGGACTAAGCAGGCAAGAGCTGGGCTACAGTGGCTTTAATGAGATAGGTCTGTCCTACTGGTAAAATCCATTTCAGTATCCATTTAAAAATGTTTTTGAAATGAATGGAACAGATAGTTCATGTCTGTACTGAAAAGACATCAAGTGTAATCAGTATTCTACTTAAGTAGAGCACATGCCAGAAAGAGAAGCTGTGCTATGTGCTTTGCAGTTATGATATATTTTCACATTGCCTGGGATCCCAGGATTTAAAAAACTTTAAAACGATGTTTTTGTAAGGAGTCAACTGTTGATTATCACCGCTATGCAAATGTGATGACTAATTTCTGTGTTTTGATTCATTTTAGAGTATAAAATTCCTTCTGTTTGTCTAATTTTAGTAGTAATTCAAAAGTAGTAATGCAAAAAAATACACCATCCAGAATTACTTTGATAATCATCTTGTTACTAAGGAGAAGAGGGGATGAAAAATGATATCATATTTTTGTGGCAGTCTTGATCCAAACTATGTAAGTCAGAACATCAGCCAGAAAAATGATTGAGAGTCAGGCAGGTTTTGCAATACAGGTGCAGTCTGCGTTCTGTGCAAAACACTGCAGTTACCAGGAGAATATGTTCTCTGACAGCTGCAATGTGTTGAGCCATCCCCATGAGGAAATGAGTGTAGAACACAAAATCAGGAAAGGTGGCAAGAGCATGGGCAGCCATGACAAGATCCAAATGGAAAATATGCAGTTACTCTGTCAGAGCATTGTGGTTATCTCACATTTATTTAACAGACAAAGGTCCAACAGGAGCCTGCAGCTGTAAATTTTCATTTCAGGACAGGTAGGGAAGTGCCTTCAAATGACAGAGCATACCCACAGGCTGAATTCTTTCTGATGCATCTCTTTGACTCTGATAAGCTTTTTTTATTTCTTTTTTCTGGCTTGAACTCCAGACTGTTATCCTGGCCTCAGCTGAATTTGAAGGTAATGAAAAAATTTAATGACTGAATGACTGCAATCCAAAAAGTTTTTTTGAGTATTGAAAGCCTTTACAGCTGAAATTGCTTCAGTTGGTTCCTGAATATTCAGGTTGCTGAATATACACAATGAGCCAGAGAGTTACAAGAAAGTCTCAGAGTCCTGCTGCAGCAAGTACTCTGTAATACCAAATAATTTCTGAATAAAAAGTGCCATTTATGTCCTTTATTTTTTCTTGTGAGAAAGGGACAAAAATCTGATTTCAACCTAGCACAATTCTGTTCCCTCTGGGAGCCAGAAGCGTACCATTTGTACCAGTACTGCTAGATGAATAACACTATTGATAGTACCAAATTTTCTATAATTTTTTCCTTCTGTAGATCTCAAAGGGTAATCCTGTTTGATCTCTCAGTAGACCTTCAGATTTACTGCCATGCCTGGATGAACACGAGCTGAGTTCACACTAGAACTTAAAACCATCCACATTCAAGTTTTATAGTTCCAGGTAGTTTGGGAAGGGAGCATGAGGTAGGGGTATTGCCAGAATAATTAGGTCTGAGATTGAAATCACCCTTCTTATCTTAACATAGGAAGTTATTATTGGCATTGAAGGGTGTTGTTCTAGCTGCCTACCTGGTCACCAGGGAAAAATAGTTGCAATATCAGACAAGCTTCAATGGTTAGAAGAGTTGAATGAGACCCAGAGCACTTAATAAAGGAGGCCCAGCTTGTTTTTAATGATGGGGGCAGGTTGGCAAAGACAGATGAAATAGTTTGTCCATGGATGCCTTCAGAACTGGCTAAAAAATCAGGACTGAAGCTCTGGTCTCCTGAGTCACAGTCCTATGCCTTATCAATATGTATTTCTGAGTATTGCATTTTAAAGGTCAGAGATTGCTAATAGACCTAGGAAAATTGTAACTTATAAATTGTTTTTGTCTAGAAATAGGTAACTAGGATATAACACCTCTCAGTACAGTAGCCAGAAGTTAAATTGAATATCAATTGAAGGCTGATTACTAAACTTTAAAGTACTGAGTAAGACACAGAAGCTTTCCCACAAAAGGTCAAATGTGCTTCCTCAAATTAGGAGTGTTATAAACAGGATTATAACCAGCAAGTTTATCAATATTTTATAAATATCTATTTTGTGATGCACCTTTGTATGTAGTTAACAGGTAAGTAATGAAATAAATATTTTCTGTGTAATTGTACTATTTTATTGTACTTTCATTTGTATTTCATTTGCAGGTATTATGGTGCAGCCTGTCCTGTTGGATCCTGAAATCTATCATTACAAAACTCACAAGAGCATAGCAGTTGTGCTGCTACTGTATAATTAGTAACTCTTAATTTGTGGCATACAAGTACAAGCTATGAATATTTGAATTTGATAATTTCTGTTATTTTTCTTCTCTTGAAAGAAAAATTGAGAGATTTTTACAGTTTTATTACTGGGTGAAGACCAAGCTGTCCTAATCAGATAAAAGTTAATAGAGTTTTTAATACTGTGAATATGCCTAATAGGTAGCTTCATATTTGGAAAATGCCTTGATTTTGGCCATGCCCTGGTCCCACTTTTTAAACTGGCTTTGATTTTAAAGGATGAAAATTGGAAACATGATAGTGTAAGTTTTGATACTTATTTAAATCAATAAAATATATTTATTTCTCAAGTTTTCTATTTTTAGTTTTGAAGTGTTCTGTTTATCTGTTTTATGTATGTTTCCATGCAAGTGTATACGTATTGTTTAAGGGAAAACGTAGTTATAGACTACTGATAAATGTGTCTTGAAGTCTTCTTGTCAAGATAATTTAGGCCATCTCCTTCTGGTGAGAAGCAGACTTCATAATCTTTCCAGGCAACTTATTGTATTGCTTCATTGTCTGTCCTCTTAGGAAAATTTTCCTAAAGTATACCTGAATCTATCTTCTTTATGCAATTTAAGATCATAATTTCTCACCTTATTCACTACTGGCATAGCCAAAACCTGAAAAAAAAACATTTCTGCATCTTTCATTATGCCTTCTATATAGCTCTAAATATTTCAGTCTTTTGCTATAAGACTTACATTTTATACCTTAAATTGTTCTTACTGTCCTTCTCTAGACCTTCTCTGGCTGATTCACCACTTTGTTGAAAGGCAGTATCAGAATACCCCAGTAGAGCCATTATTTTATATGGTTTTAAACTCTGTTACAATTTCTGCATCCCAGTGAGATGTTTTCCATTTTCAGAACAGCATGTTGTGGGTGATTCATGTTTTTCTAATTTATTACAGCCCTTGTGTCTTACTCAAAGAGTTGCCATCACTGTTTCCCATTCTTTTTTTGTTTACTTATTTCTTTTTAAATGTAAACCCTTACATTTGTCTCTTTTGAATAGCATACTTTCTTTTGTTTTTCCAGACTTATTTCTTCAATTTGCAAGATCTTCTGGAGTTTTAATTCTCTCCTCCTGATTACTTGTGCTGCCTTTTAGCTTGCTTTTATCTGAAATTACATGGGTATAATTTGTTTTCTATCAACCTGATCAAGAGTGAAAAAATAAATAGAACCAGACAAGGATGAGACTCTGGAACTTTGACAGTCTTCCTTTCTGACAGTGTTTCATTAATAGCTGCTCATAATGATACCTAACAAACAGTTTTGCACCTATCACAGAGCAGTGTCACCTCTGTGTGTTGTCATGGTGAGACAATGTTAAAAGACTTTGAAAGCCTTTTAAAAGATCTAGACCATCAAGTGTTCCCTTTCTCTTTACAAAATGTGCCTCCATTCCACATTTGTACAGCAATGTTACAGAAAGATTCGTGCCATAGGTTGTCAAGTGCCAACCCTTTAATATATGTTAATAACATGATACCTACACAAGATGTTTGTGAAGATCATTTTTCCAACATGGGTCACATCAGCGTACATCTACAGCTAATGCCTCTGTCCTTCAATGTACATGTTTCTAGATTGTGTGTAGAATAAAGTAAACACCAATAAGTATTGCCAACTTTGCAAGTGTAATCTCCAAAGAGAGTGCAGTTACTAAAAGTCAGGGAAGTTCTGACTGGTGGTACCTCTGGAAAAGTTATAAGCAAAAGTCACAGAGGTCTATTTCATGACTGTTCATGAAACTGAAAAATTAATGAAACAGGAGCCAACTAGCTAAGTTCCCAGTACCTCAAATCCTTTTGTTTGTGAAAGATTTGTTCTGAAATGGGAGGAAGGATAGTAAGGAAAGAATAAGATACTTGTTTAGATGAGCGGACTTCAGCTGTTTGAGGTTCCACCTGATGGGAGGCTACAGGAAGTTCCTGCTATCCCATAGTAAATTGCTCATGAACTCAGTAGAAACCCAAGTACTCTTGCCAACAGTTTGACACAGAACTTGACTTCTTGAGTACATGTTGTTCTTACAGACTGGGAGCCTTAATAGAAAATTGAATTTTTTATTCTTCAGGATGCCTGAAAGATTTTTGAACACTACCTGTGGAGCTGAATGGAAGTAAGAAAAAGGATATGAATGAAAGGCTTGGCTGCCTGTGTGTATGTGGGCAGCAAAGTTCCTCATTATTGACTATACCTGTATGGTACAGTCAAGCTCTTCTCTTTCTCAGACTTCTTGGCTGATTTTGATTCATGATTCTATAAAAAAGTTGATGTTGTCTTCATCTTAGAACAGCCTTCAGCCTTGTCTCCCACTGAGAGCGTCAGGTACATTCACAGCTAGCCTGTTTCTTCTTTCTGATTTTGTTCTTTTCTCCTCTGTATTTTTCCTAGCTGTGTTTAATTGCGGAGGGTGTAGCTGAGGCTGTGACAGTATCATGAAGTGTGTAAAAAAAGTTGAGCTAAGTATTGAGAAAAATTACTCTATTTTTGTAAACAGACACTACTAATTGTAAAAGTTATTAGTCATATGATTGTATTTGTTTAAGTATTTGCATCTGATATACCTAAAAAGCATAAATATAATTGTTGAGTTAAATAAGAGCATGCAAGTCTTGGGAATTGGATGGCTATGACAAGTACTTCCACCTTGCATCTCACTGTTTATCTGAGTGTGCATCGACCTTTAGTCAATATTTAACACGGCAGTAACTGCTATCAGGGCCACACTAAGGGTGTTGGCAGAGCTGTCTATGTGGGTTCTGTTGAAAAGGGCACCTCATAGGTGCAAACGTGCCAGAATCCCCACTGTTGTTGGACCCTGTACAGATTTCCTTCTTACCTACACTTTCCACACAGTGTAGTAGAGCCTTTTGCATTCAGGTTTTTGTAACATCAGCTAGTAATCATTCCACATGCCTCGTGGGTGCAATCATCTGCAATCATCTACAGATGTACACTTACAGCACATCACTGATTTTACTTTTCGCATAATTCTGGAGAAGGTTTTTTCTGTGATTTACAGCGCTACATATTACTTCAAATAGTCTCAAAAGGAAAAGGAAGTCCCAAATAAAGATACCTAAAGGTTTAAAAATATTCTACAAAGTAAGCAAGAGAAGTTTTAGAACATGAGAGATCATTCTGAAAGGAGAAGGAGGAGATCTAATTCTATCCTTATCATCAAATCATCTGCCAATTGCTAGGGGCAGTGTCCTATTAAATGGTACTAATTACTTCTTGTACCTGCAAAGAGTATTTGACAAAGACTACCATTTTAATGGCTATTTTACATATAGGAGATAAAGACACTTATTGTATCTTGAAGATGTATAACAAAATTTCCATGGTAAGGAGGGCTTCAAAGCCCATATATGAAGACTACATCTATATTAAACCTTACTTGCCGTACAGTAGAAGTGAACACTGTTCATTGGCACTGTGAGCCAGCAAAACCATCTGATTTTATGGCCTGTGAAACAGCAACAGAGCTTTGGGTGTCAGATATTTCCTGCTTTTATTACAATGGCTTCTTCCTTATAATGTGGGATCCAGAAATTAAATATTTTTTGCACGCCTATCTTTGAGAGCCTTTATAAAATTGATAACTGTATGAAAAAATATATATGTCACTGTGAAAAAATGTCTGCCATGATAAGATTAAAACACAATTTAATGTTTGTCAAAGAAAACTTTACAGTGGGACTGAATTTCCTCAATTCTCTGATAGGTATTGTTTTAACAAAAGACTCATTCTGTAGTCAAAATACCCCTTTTTTACCCATAAATTGAAATTTTATCTACCAAGCATTGGAGTTACTTTGGTTCTCTTACAAGTTCTCTTTTGATGGGGAAAATACCTGTGAGTGTGCAACCAGCTGGAATTGCAAAGGCATTGCTCTTAGAGTAGAAGATTGGGTGGCATTAGGTCCATTGTTCAGAAAGAAGGAATTAAGTTAGTATGCTGGGAATCTGGATCTGCCACAATCCATTAAGTATATTTTCCATAAGAGATTTTAATGTTTCCTAGAGATTGGGTACCTATCTCTTGGATAAGAATTCATAATGGCCACAGATTTTGTTGAGTGGTGTGATGTCATAAACACTTAAAGAGCAAAAATCATGAGAAGGAGGAAGGATGCTCACACCGGTCTAAAATAAAAGCTATAAAGTGAGTCTAAATCGGACTCCAAATAGGGTACTCCTAGAAACTGCAAACATTCAGAGCTACAAGTCCATTTGTTTATGCAGACATCTATATCACTAATTTGATACAAATTCCTAAAGATAAAGTAAAAATGACCCATGTTTTTATATAGTAGTACAGTGGTCAAAGTGAGAGTTCTGCATTCTGGAAGGATGCCCTACTAACCCCTATGTACAGGCTAAGCAGAGCATGGTTCTTTCCTTTTCCCTCTGAGTCTGCAGCAGCAGGAATTCCTGCTGCAGGTACCTTAGGAAAGCGAACAACAGGAGACTGGTTCTAGAGGGAGTTCTATAAGGACTTGCTCCTTGCCATTCTTCTGTGAATTTCCAATTTTTCTCCATGGACCTCATCACCACAAGATGGATAAAACCAGCTTTTAACATTTAGGAGGCAAGGCATACCAAGATGAAAGAGAACACTTGAAAATCTGACTTGACATTCCAACTGCCTCTGAATGAGAAAAGTGCCCTTCACTGATGGCAGAGGCTAACCTTGTGGGTACTCTGTCACTGCCCACCCACCTGACCCAGGCGGCTTGGCCCTTGGCAGCAGTATTAGCAACCACTAGGTCTTTCCAGGTCCCTGGCATAGGCAAGAGGGACAGGTGGATGATGATTGATTAGCTAAGCAACCCACTACTTTGGCAGCTCTGAGACTTTGACATCCATGAGAAGCAGTTAATTATGAGTTGATGAACAGAATAAAATTTATATTAGCAGGTTATTTTCTCAAAGTAGGGGATACAGCTGATAGTGAAAAGGATTGCAAGGATTTTTATCAGCCTCCCAATATGCCACCTTCCTCCCTCCACTGCCCTTTCACACAATCATGTCTCTTGAATGGAGCTGCTGTCACTTTGCACAGACAAAGATAGCCAGAAATGCAGATCAGCATCACCACCACAGCCTGAATCCCTGGGCTCTGAGTCATTTGGTATCTGGGATAATAGAAAGCAATGAGGGGATGTAATTGTTTAGTCAGAGCCTCCATTTAATTGTGCTCATTAAAGGCTGAAAGATTGAGCTCTTACAAAATAAGCATTGGTTCAATAATGATTTCATCAAAATATTTGGTCAGACTCTTTTGATCTATGGATGATATGTATGCTTGATACATGCATTGACTCTTCATGCTCTGTTTATCCTTGCAAGTATATCATAGAATTAAATACTTTGATAAACAGGTCTAATTTATTCCACTAATGCAGCTCTTTGATTCAGGAACTTTCATGCACAGTGTCAAGTAAGAAGCCCTTTATCCATAACTTTGACTTGAGGAGTTATCATGTGGTAACATGACGAGTGATAGTGATGTTAATGTGTGAAGGTGTCAGAATGTAATTAGGGAAGCCATTCAGGCTCTCTAGTAATAAAACATATTTTCTAAATGTCAGCCCAAATGACTTAAAGCATGACCCACTAGTCCAGTGATTGAGAAACCAGTAGAAATCATTATTTCAAAAATGGTGATAGATTTTATTTTTCTACTGGAATTTCTTCCTAGGCCTCGCAGACAGAGAGCAATAGAGCCCTGACACCAGTGAGGCACTGTGGTGGATAAGTCTCCACGCAGGGAATTTCACTTATTTGTTTTACTGTCAATTAACATAGTATAATCACTCACTCAGGTATTAAGAACTAAGGAAGGCAAACAGTTAAGAGACATTAAGGGAAAATGCCTTTCCTCCTTTGCCTGTCTCATCTTCAGTCGTCTCCTCCCAATGTCCTAGTCCCCACTCCTGCTCTTGGAGCATCTGGGTGCAGGCTTTCTTTCTTTCTTTCTTTCTTTCTTTCTTTCTTTCTTTCTTTCTTTCTTTCTCTCTTTCTCTCTTTCTCTCTTTCTCTCTTTCTTTCTCTCTTTCTCTCTTTCTCTCTTTTTCTCTCTTTCTCTCTTTCTCTTTTTCTTTCTACTGCTCCTTCCTTATTAAACATTTCCTCTGCTCCAGAATGGACTTAGCCATGGGCAGTAGTTCTTTAACAGCTGTCTCTGCTCTGGAGTGTCCACTACTACCAAAAGCCTACCAGTTATGCCCACTGAAGGCACCCAAATAAACTTAGACGTGACAAGGACTTTTACATAGGCACCTTCAGAAGGTTATACAGGGTTTTGGTAAGCACAGAGGAGCAAAGAAAACAGTCTGTATGCCGTGTGCGGATGAGAACAGTTTGCAGTCCTCATTGTGTTGTTCATCTTGGGAAGTAACTCTAGTTTCGAGGGAGCTAGCAAATACTGTGAGGAGTGAAACATGGCTATGTAAATAAGGTAAATAAGTTCACTTTGTTTCTTGGAGATAATGGGCAAATTGAAAGTGAGTCAACTAACAAATCCCTGTTTGGGCTTAAAGCACTATACTGTTTTCACTGGTTTCAGCTTCTTAAGGAGCTGGTTACAAGGCCATGTTTACTTTCTCATTAGAAAAATTTTATTAACAGAAGGTTGTGTGAGTTTTATTTTTTCTTTGGGAATTCCTTTCATTTGGCAGAAAAGGTGCTAATGATATTCAGTGGTTGGAAGTTGAATGTAAACAGATAAACTTAGGAAAAGATGGACATTCAAGGCAGGTCCTGCTTGACTAACTTGATCTACTTGTATGACAAGATGACATAGCAGAAAAGAACCAGGGGGTATTGACTTTACTCCTTGTTTTATATTTTCCTGTTTCCCAAACATTTAATAATTCTAAACCTGTTCTTCCTCCCTGTAGTGAAAAAATGCAGACCTGCAATATATCCAGGTTTAACAGAATACATAAAAAGCTGTATTTTTTGACATAATTTTCCTTTCTCTTGATGCTCACCTTTGATTCCACTCACTGTTTAGCACTTTTTTCCTCTGAGGTTCCAAATGCCAGTTTGTTTAGAAGCTTAGCTTCAGAAAGCAGTAATGACCATCTTTCTATAAGGATTTTACGCCCAAACTTCTTTTTCTATTATACTCTTGTGTAATTTTTGCCATCAAGTGAGTCAGAGAGCATTGGAAGCTCTGTCTTACATTATGCTTGACTGTGTTTTTGTTAGCATTAAATCTTGTACAGCTTACAGGATGGTATGTTTTAGATCAAATTTTCCTCTCACTGAAATTTTCTTGATACACCAAGTAGAAACATTTAGGGTACTCTTGCTGCAAACCAAAGCAATAATGGTATATTATACTTGACGATTTTTTTCTTAGAAATTGAAGATTTTTATTCTGTATGCCAAGTCATGACATTTTTGATGCCTTTTTAGTATGCTGTCTCTCATGATTTTATGTCACCTAGGTGACTGAGTTACCACTTTTTCCTTTCCTCTGAAGGCTTTTCTTTTGAGTGCTTTATCCTCCATGTGCATTTGATATCATTAACTTACTAACGGAATAATTAAAAAGTTTTAGGCATTCTGGTACATCCTTCCCCCAGTGCTGATATGCCCAGAGGTTTAGGAGATTACTTAACCTTGAAATAAAAAATACAACTGATATAGTCTTGAACTGACAGAACAAAGAGATTTTGCAATGCAGTATGCTGTTCATTTTGCTACTACAGAGTACTCAGACTTGTCTAAGAACCAAAATAATGTGATTTTATTCTCAAATTGGTGCACCAAGAAAGGACTATTGCTTATGAGCAGAAACAGAAATGAAGACTAGGCAAACTTAATTTATCAATGTGTTCTTAGATAACACAAATATTCCCAGCCATGACACTGTCCATGGCATATGCATATCTTGCACTGCATGGTAAAGCAGAGCCTGGTAAACCAATACCTTGCAGACAACAGGCAGTGATATTTTTTCCCTTGTCCTCTCCCTTCATTCTTCAAAGTAGACTTTATGTTTTGATCCTATTTCTGCACCTTTTGAGTAAGAAATATTACCATGACCTTTAAAGTTAGCCACATAATTTTCCAAGTGGGTCATCAGTTTGGCAGTTTCCACAACTGTGCTGTCATGAGGTGGGGTGGTTCTGGTCCACTGCTTCTATGTCTTGGCAAGGATGTCCCACCTTATGCTTGTCACTTGACCCCCTTAAATGAATGCTTGTGGTTCATTGCTTTATGAACTTTAGCTCAGCTCCAAATAGAGCTGAGGTAAATATATTTATTCAGATAAAATGCTGTCAGAACATTTGTGCTGCTGCATTGGCAGGGCCCAAAGACATTCATATTGGATTGTTGACTCTGCAAATTTTTTTCTTTATTTGGGGACAGCCCTGTCCTCATTATAGCTGTATTCTCCATTTAGATTTAAGTTTATTTATGGTTTCATAAACCTTATAAGCACACTAACAAGTCTTTAAGGTATTTCCTAGGATGACTGGCTAGCAGCAGACTGATTTTAGAAATGCTGATATCCTGAGTGTGGAGGTTTCTGCTCAGCAGACACTGAGGGATTGGCCCTTATTTACTGACTTCTTTGGTCATAAATATATATATTGTTTACTTTTTGTAAATCACTTGCTCCTGTAGCCTGGCAGGCCAGGGATCATAACCCTCTATTAACTATGTATGTAACTAATTATTCCTATAGATAATACTTAAAAAATACACTTTTTCTTACTTAATAGTTATGGAAAAGGTTTATAAAAAGCAAGCCAATGCATGCGATTCACTGTTTCTTCCTGCTAGAAATGAGATAGGGTAGTTACCAAACAACGTGGCACTGTATTTCTGTGTTAGGGATACCTAACAGAGTTAGGGATCCCACAGAGGATACTAAGACAATACTTCTGATTTCAGACAAGTGAAGGAGTGGCCTCAATTAAAAAACAAACAAAGCAAACAAACAACAAACAAACAGAAACCAAACCAACCAAACAAAACAAAGAAAAGCCCTCACGCAAACAAACAAAAAAAACCCACCAAAAAAAAAAGCAAAACCACTTCCTTAGCTACTTGATATTCCCGTGGGCTTCACTTTTCTCAGTTAAGCCATTGTAGTTTCCTAGTTAATTAAGACTTTTTATTTTTAAGCAGTGGTTTAGAAACACAAAAAAAAAAAAGCACAAATAATGTCTGTTGAGTTAGCTTTTACACTAACAAATGGTATGTGGGAAATTGTAGAGTTTTGGAAACTTAGAGGAATTTGAGCAGCCCTCCAGAATTTTAATTTATCGCTGTGTTAATCCCAAAGTAATTGAGTCTTGCATTAAGCCAGGCAATCATGTGAGACTAATGTGAATAGACTATAGTATAGTTGTACTGACAGTCAAAGTAAACTTTACTGCTGCTGAGAGTCTTCAGTGGAACATACTTTCTCTCTCCATTTCAGGGTGTTCTGTGTTTGTGTTGGTACTTAATAGGTGGCTCTATAATGGAATAAAACAAATTTCCAGAAAACTTTACTTTTTCTTTTGTTCTCTGTTTTATTTGTAATTGTGGACCTTTCCAGGTGGACATATTTTGCTACTATATATATTTTGATATATCGCCTGTGTTGTTATGGTGTGCTGCATAGAATTTAACCACCTGTCCAATGTCTGTGCTGTGCACTTCCTTCTATCTCTCTGTCATTCCCATCTGCTCCTGAGAATGCAGAAAGAGTTTTTTGCACACTGAACCAATATATTTTGATTATATTTCATTTTCAAAGTAATTATTTTTGAAGTTTTCCTTCTAATATGCCTTCTAATAAGTGCTTGTGTTACAGTGATGACAGTGACAACAATGTTAAAAAAAAATAAATTCATACTTGCTGATTTTAGGTAAAAGGCCCATAAACTGTCACTGATTATAAGATGAAAAGGTGAAAGAACAAAAAGTGGCAGAAAGGCACTTATTAGAAGGGTGTAAGAAAATGAAAGTTGAGGCAGGTCAAATGCAAGTTTTAATTTCATCTTGTTAAGTTTTTTTGAACTGTAGGCTATATCACCGCAGATGAATTGATGCCTTGTAGACATAAAACCTCATGTACTGTTTCTTAATTTATCTGAAGTAGCATAGTCTTAAATTCTATATACGCAAGTTTTCTCCTGAGATTGGTAGGAGATCAAAGTGTAATAATAAAAAAAAAAAAAATCAACCAAAAAACCAAAACCCAAACAAACAAAAGTCCCCAATGCAGCAGAGCACTGGAGAGCTCAGTGGCACCATCACAGCTATTATTAGTGAACCCCTTAAGTATCCCCACCCCTTGCTCCCTACTGCCCTGCATCTCAAGAGGACAGAGGTATGTGCTACAGCACAGGGGTTTAAGGTGGCCAGGACTGGAGCTTGCTGTGAAATGTGGTGCTGGAGACATTGCAGCTGGCTCTGGAGGATCCAAGCTCCCAGAGGGCACCCCTAGCTGGGGACAACCTAGGCCCTGCATCTCCTGGAAACCCTTCTGTCTGCCAGTGCCCACTGCTGCTGTGTGTGAGTTACGTGCAGTGTAAATACTGTTTCCACTGTGACCTTCTCGTGCTTACTTTCTACTGCCCCTTCTCTAGCACAAGGCCTCCAAGCATGATTTTATGATACATGTTGTGTGAAGGCAGAGGAGGAAATTTGCTTTACTGCTGCTACAGTTTATTTATTATTCCTATGGAAAGCGTGAGATAAAACACTCATGTCTATTATTTACAGTGACATTTCTTTTTCCCCTAGTGCAGAATGGTAACCAAAGGGTCAGATAACTTTGAGAGGCTAAGTAAAGCAACCAAGGGACATGTGTTGCAGGAATACTATAGTCAAAGGGAAATAAAGGCACACTAAGATAATTTCCATAATGAGGGTTTACTAAGAAAACAAATAGAAAGATTTGCTTCAAGCAAAATCAACCTCCCAGCCCACCAGTCTTCACTGTGCATGAGAGTTGAAGAAAGGCTTATGTCAAAAACAGTAACTGCTTGTTTGGATAGCTACTCAGCAGCTCACAGCCTGACAAGGAATGGAGAACAATGAGAAAAAATAGAAAGAGGAGTTAAAGATGTGACAGGTGTGTGAACAGCCTATAAACAAAAGGTGTGACTAATTTCAGCCATGATAAGGAGCAGAAAGTTCTTAGCCAATAGACAGAGAAGGAAGTCAGGCAATTAGAAACCTGTCATTCCATACCAAGAAAATTAGATCCTGTTGGTTTTAAATGTCAGTCAGTGCCATTAGGACAATATAGCGCTGCATAATGAAAGCTGCAGTTACTGAGTAGTAGAGGTAATTGTTTTCACAGTGGAAGATAGTCGCTTTCAGAGGAGAGCTTCAGGATATGACCAGTTTACAGGCTTTGACTTTCAGCACTTGTGTAATGCAGGGGACAAGTGGTTTTTTACCTCGTCTCCTGAGATTTGATTATTCTATCCTAAACATCGTTTTCATAAAGTTGGTGGAAAAGAGCAAAACCACCCACTAGAAATCCAAGGTGCACTACTCATGCAACATGCCCTCTGTTACTGTAATTAGAGCAGCTTACCAAATCATTTTTGATTTAAAACCTTTGATTTGGTAACACAGGGCCAGCTTGCAGCTTGGCATTCCCATTTCTACTGGGGAATAAGGGGGGGATAATGCTATTCCAGAAAATCTAGTTCACAGATGGCCACTCTAGAGGGGGGAGTGCACACAGAGCAGCAGCTTAGGTGTGAGTCTCCATCACATCAGCTCATCTGTGGTAACTGGCTTCATACATGCTGCTGCCCTGCAGCAAATGTGTAATGCTCTTTCTTCATTAAATAGTGCACAGTCTCACTTTATTACTCTGTTACTCAAATATTTAAATACTGAACGTTTGTTTTTAACAGTGCTTTTTGTCTATTGTTTTTAGAGACTTACAGTAGCTACTGTATTCTACTCCATCGTCAGTGTGATGACATTGCCCCATGAAGAAATTCTTACCATGATATCTAGTATGCATTGAGTGGTATTGGAAAATATCTGGGTTACAAGTTGAAAGAATAATATAATATTTTGGATCCGCTGTGAAATATTGAAATACTTCTTAAAAAACTATAAGACCATTCACTTCCAGTTACTGCCTTTCTCATTGCAACTGGGAAAGAATAGGAATGGCTTGAAAGACCAAAATCTTACCTAAGAACATTAAATACCTTTTGTGTTCTTTACTCTGATCATAAGTTTTGGTTGTAAATAGAGAGCTAGATCTTGCAGTATCTAGCAGGTGATTTGACTAAATCTTTTGAATAAATCTTTAACACATCTTACAAATAGTTACCAGTTCTGTATTACTCAAGACACAGTGTTGGGAAATATGTCTTGGTCTCTTTGCCACAGGGGCATTTTTATTCTATTAATTGTTTCCATATGGAAATAATAGCTACTATTCCTAAAATATCTACAGATGTTTTCAGTGGACAGACTGCTTAATTTTCAAGCTGCTTCGGAGTTACTCCTTAATATTGAGCAGATTTTAAGACTTTAGGAAGATATGCAATTCCATCTCCAGGGAAGGAGTGGCTGGCTGCCTTGGGAAATGTCAGCATACACCTTCTCCCATACTACAGTCAGCCTTTCCCACTCTCATCCAAAAAGTCTTTTAGAAGGTTATCCTCTACCTTTCCAACAAATCTGTGCTACTGCCACCTTGCTGTGGAGAGTGACATAATGATCATTACTTTATCTCATTTCATCATTGTATCAGCCCTCAAGTTATGTATCTCAGTTCGCATCCAAAAATGAGTTAACCATGCAACACTATGATCTCTTTCTTCCCAATGTGAATAATGTTACAGTAACTAAGTTCCAAATTTTTGGCTCTTAGTTTAAACAGGTACAGTGAACTTGGATGGTTTTGAGCTCATTTCCAGCTAAGCTGCACACTTTTTAAATTAATGATACTGAAAGAATTAAAATTATTTCTTGCATAAAATTCAAAAAAAGTGAAAACAGTTAGCAAATATACTGTCAAAAGACTTTGTCAGTCATCACCAAGACAGGGACATCTAACTGTTCATGAAGCATAGGTGCTCTATGGTAATATGTACAAGATAAAAACTTCAGAAATCTGTTATGTATCTCTAGAAGCTGACTCTACACATAGCTGATTCGTCTTGACAGAAGTTACCCAGGGGCTGACAAATTCAAATAAGATAGATTAGTCACAACAGGACTTCTGTATGTCTCTTCTGATAAACTCTGGTATTATTTTCTTCTAATGACCTGCCTGTGGCAGGTTTTGCATGGTTTTATTCTGGCATGTCTACTACTTACATATCCTTCTGTATTAGCCATTGCTATATTGTACATATTAACATTTTTCTTATATTTGTTTTACATCACATGTTTTTTAGGCATTTTAATTAGAATTCTGAGGTTAAGTGACAATTAATTAAATGTCTCCTACCATCTCTCTTTGAAAAAATGCTTCAGTTGAATTACTGTTTAATCGTCTTCTCTATAACAAAGTCCATATGCATTTTCTTGCTCCTATTTTCATTTTTTTTCATAATTCTGTCATTACCTGGATGTTTTCTTTTTGTCCTTGTTATCAGATACAAAACTATGGAGCAATAATGAAGATTCATGGGGGGGTAGTAGCAGTGAATGGAAATTGCATACTTTGAAAAACATTTAAACATTTTCAGCAGTCTACCATTATTATACCATAACCACGAATATGTATTTCACTGACATTCACAAAAAAAGGTGGTAGATACTCTGGAAATATCTAAGAATATTGACTACTGTCATTTGAGCATTAAGAGAAATTCTGAACAGATTTTGGAGTGTCATGGGGGAATATTTTTTTTGAATAGTTGCTCTGGGAAGCTTGGAGGATTAATTTAATAGATACCTTTATGGTTAATTCAAAATCAGATTAGTCTTTCCAGGCTTTTACCTGGTCATTTTATCCACTGAAGAATGCTGCTTCTACTGTGTGCTTACTCAAAGTGTGGTTAACCTGCTTTCTACAGCAGTTTCACAAGTGTCTTAAACCTGAGTGAAATAAACTATTTTAGTTACTTCACACCTGTTTCTATTTTCTACTTAAATACTTTACTAAATTTGCCAGATATGATGTTTTATATTACACCAGACAAGCTAGTCTCCATCAGCATGTCTTTCTCCAGATGCTTTCTGATTTCATTCATTCCTTAGAAATGCTATGAAATCCACAACACACATGCTTTCATGAACCTGTGGACTCTTCATATCTCCAAGACCTGCGACCTCTTTTTCTTTTCTTTCCTCCTTTCCTTCTAAACACATTTGATTCCTTCAGCACTCTTCCATTTCAGTTAAATATTAGAATTATAAATAGATTTGACCTACTATGCTGACAGCAGCTTTTAGAGTGCTCAAATTGTTAGAGCTTCTGCAGTGAATGTTTTTGACCAAAGTATTGAGGTATTGTTAGTTTTATATGCAATTCATTTTCCACAGACATATGCACAATTACACCTCTGTCTACAGTGTCCTCAGGCTCAAGTGGGAAGGTGCAACTCAGGAACTGAGTTTTAACTGGAGAATTTCAGTGCAGTTCAGAGTAAACACGCACTTTGTAATAAAACCAGACACTGTACCAAAGAATTACTTTCCCCAGCTGTTGTGCAGTACTTTATTAAATCAGACGCATTGCTGAGTTCTTCCTGCACAGACTACAGTGTTAATCCTTTCTGAATAACTTCATTAGAAGCATTCTTAGAAATCTTCAAGATTTATAAATCTTTAAGGCTCTGTCAAGAAGCCAATAAAAATGAAATTGTACTTTTGTACTATTTGCTACCTGAGGATTCAGCCTATGTTGTTTAAAACAATTGGACTCTACTGGACTTAGAAGGGGTTTGGTTTATTCTTGACCTGTATCATCACATTTACAGATGAAACCTTGTTTTCCATCTGGAAAGAATCTTGGTGATGCTCTTGTCTACTTCTTCTTGTGACTATATGGAACCATGTCATATCCATTCGTCAAACAAAGTGTGAAGTCCCAACTTAGCAAAAGAGGCAAAACAAGATGAAAAACTCTTTCAGGACTTCATTTCTCTGATGATTAGAAAATACCTAAAGTCAGCCTACCTCAGGTTCGTGTCTACTTCTTTCAATGCCAGTATTATAATTTGCCTTTCTTTGTGGCCAGAAACAAGTACTTAGTGCTGTTTTACCCTCTACATTTTCTATTTTTTGGCAGGTTGAGAACTTCCTGCTGCCATTGATTTATTCACTATTGTATTAGATATTTGGCCCTGTATCTTTTGGATGCGTAGTGCTGCTGAGCCATATGCTGTGGAAACATGAGCTGTGGAACTGTGTCGGGGGCAGGATTTCCACTAATAAAATCATCTGCTTGGCATTGATCTTTGGTCTGCAAACAATGTGCTGTAGACTGACAGGTGTTTACAATGCTCAAGCCTGGTCTGTTCTATAGCTGAATGGTTGATATCCATATGTACAGGAGTTGATCTTCACGGACCCTGTGAGTCACCCCTGTGGCCCCAAAATGTAACTCAAAAATATGAGACTTTTCAGTCCAAGATTTCCAGGAGCATTGTGTCACATCCCTATTGTTGCAGCCCTCCAGGGATGTGATTTTGTAACCCAGTATAGAAGGAATGTATGGCATGTGGGAATGTCTGCCTGTGGAATATGCTGAGGATGTGAATCTATTTGGAATAGTACTGAAGGTGTGCGCTGGGGTCGGAGGGAGCCACACTTGGTCCAGGCACATCTGTAGGAAGATAAGATCAGGGAACAGGAGCTGTGGTGTTTCACTCCAGAAGTGCCCACAGGAGAGCTACTTTGCAGTAGCCTCGGGCTGTGGTCTGACATGTGATGAGATCCAAGTAGCAATTGCTCAGGATGAGGCAGGGCACATGAATGTGTTACTGTCAGTGTCACTGAGGGTGGCACAGAATGCTGAAATTACACCAGCCTAATCCCTTTGGGACAACTTTATGCTGGAGGTAGAAGAGCAGACCTGCTCCAGTGCAAGTTGGGGTGCAGATGGACAATGCCAGTTGAAGTGTTCAACCTTTCATTACAAAACGAAACCCTGAAAAAAAAGGGTGTTTTTAAGGGGCATAGTCAGCTTATAGCAAATCAGTGCTTCATGTCGTATTGTTTTGGTGTTTGTAACACTATAGTCAGAACCTTACAGAGTTAATTTATCATCGAATCATGTCTTGAGTGATATTTTATTTATTCCCAGTGATTTTTTACATCTCTTACTTTACAGAAGTTAGAACTACAACCTATGACTCATAGGTTGCTTTATGGAAGAAAAATAAAAATGTTTTATTTGCTGAAAAAACATGATTTAACCAGTTCG
This sequence comes from Vireo altiloquus, assembly GCA_013396875.1. NCBI lineage: Eukaryota > Metazoa > Chordata > Aves > Passeriformes > Vireonidae > Vireo > Vireo altiloquus. The sequence goes on along the minus strand of VZRF01001859.1, from coordinate 209,624 downwards.
GAAACAGTGGAACTTGGCTCTGCACCACCACTCCTACAACACTTTCCAGGCAAAACCGTAATGCAAGGTGATTTTTGGACTTTGATCTTCATTTCTTTGTAGTGTCTATGTGCAGCCTAAACAAGTACAGATTGCTTTATCCATCATAATACATTTTTTCTTTAAATAACTAGTAAAGATAAGAAGCTGCACTGCCTCTAGAGAACTATTAAATGCTGCAAAATTTGAGAAAATTAGTATGAACCTAAAAAAGATACCTATTTGAAGGTCACACTCATTGCCAGGCCACTCCAGGATTGAGTCACCTGCGCCTATCTTATTCCTTATGGGTGCTTAGCTGACGTGTTCTTAACAAGCTCCAAGGAGACAAACCGTGGTTATTCCAGTGCTTGCTATTGTCTGCTAGCAGTTGTTTCTCCTCTATTACTGTTATCTCTGACCTGAGCTCATGAATACTACTAATAGGATTTAGTTGGTACTTTTACAAGCTTCTTAGGAAAGTGGAAAGGGTTTTAGTACCAGAGTACCACAGATCTGCCTGACAGTCAGTTTTGGAAGCAGGTATTTCTTTCAGATTCTTGTGTTGCATTTGTCATAATTTAGGAAGCCAATCTCAGAGAGATTGTAGAATTAATGGGTCTGGAAACAGTCATGCTTTTTTCTCGTGACTGCATCTCATAGTATTAGTCTTTGGTTTTATTTTTTGTATGGCAGGCAATTTAACAAGTGTTTTGAAAACAACATGTTGATCAAATATACCATTTTCCCAGCATCTTTTATATTTTGTACGTAAATGGTATATAATCTGGTATATTTTGGACTTAAATGGTAGAATCTCAGAGCCATAAATTTAACTCTGTATCTCCTAAAGGAAGGATAACTTCCTCTTTGGCTTCAAGCAGTAGTATATCAGGGTTGAAAATTTTGAATTTGTTTCCTTCAGCATCTCAAAGAATCTGACTATATCCAGCTATCTGAACATCAGCTCACATGCCTGACTTTGGGCGGTGAGATTTAAAAATTGTGAACATAATTTTCCTCTCCAAAATATTACAGAAATGTACTGGCAGAGCTTACAAGCTGGGATCAGGATTTGTTTCTCATTATGAAAAATATGGGGCCATAGTGTAGCAACACAAAATTTCTACCCAAGCCATGGCAGGACTTGCAGACACATTACTGAGGATAACATATTTATAACATCCAGCAGTAACTATCCTTATGTATGCTTTTAGAGGTGCCTTTGACTTCAGTGAAGGGAGTGGATAGACTTCCGAGTTTGTTTTTTTTTTCTAATTGAAGAGTAGACAAAGATGTAGTCACTGTGAAGTAAATGGCATGCAGAAAATCTACCCTGAATTTATGTATAGCATTTGTTTGCATCTTCAGATCGAAAAGTTCTGATTTTATTTCACCCACTGAAAATTATTTTCATGTGGAAAATGATGTCTCTTTAGCTCATCCTTTGACAAAAAATTGCTAGGAGTAGGTCTGATCTGTATTTCTTATGAAACTGCTTCACTGAGCAATGCCAAAAATGTCTTTTTTCATACACAGTCCTTTTTTTTTCAAGCCATGTGTTCATGTGACTCAGTACACAATGCCACATTTTCCACTTTAGCAAAAAGCTTTGAAGAAAAAATATGTTAAATATCATTGGTCTATAAGAAATTAATGCGGCTTTGAGTCAAAGCACAGAGCTGACACACACCTACTCAAAGAATAAACATCATTACAGGTAAACTTGATGCTGAAAAAACAAGAAAAAGGCCTATCTGAGAAAAAAATAAAAATCATTGATTTGACAGTGAGAAATGCCAGAAATTTCTGTTATGGGTGTGTGGTACTATTTTCAGTAGTGCATAAAGATCAGAAAGCATTTCTGCAGAAGGAGATAATATTGAAAACAAGGTTTAAAGAGAATGTGTTAAAACTTTGGAAATTCTCTCTCCCAAGAAATACCTGGCAGTTTATACAGCTTTTCTTGCCAAAGATTTTGATTTTAATCTCCTAATAAATCTGCCAGCTGCTTTAGTCTATTAGTGCTAGTCTTCCAAGAATTCTTTTGATAATCGGTAGATCTCTGGTCATGCAAATACTTTCTTTAAGACAGTCATGAATAAAACAAGTCATATGTTACAAGAATTGGTTTTCTTTTCAATTCAGTATTTTGTTTTCTGAAGGGAAGGAAAAGAAGTTGTTAGGTTTTTGCTGACATCCATGTATGGGGTTTTTATTTAAAAAATATCAGGTTCTTTTTCTTTTGACACCCAACTCTTAAAATCAGAAATCTTTAGGATAGTCTTGTCTTAGATATTGATTGTGTTGCTGCTTGAGGAGAGTCTCAGAGTCCCTAACTAAATACAGCCGTCTCTGAAGCAGGACAATGTGCTTATCTCATAAAGGTGCTGTGGGATTCAATGAGCTATTGGCTCACTAAACCACTTTTCTGTGTCTCCATACTCTCTCTAACTGCATGTATTAGGATAGTGGGCAAACCACTCCCTCACATTAACAAAGTAGGTGAATTATTTTCCTTCTAGTGGCATGTAAAAGGCACCAGGGAGTAATTATTAGCAACCTGAGTGAGTGTCATTTGGGTTTTCTTCTAGCAGTCAATCAAAGAGCTCCTTTCTATATTTAGGAAGGGAAGTTATTGTCTCTTCAGTTTGATTACTCTCTTAAGATGCATTTGATATATTTTCTCCTGTTATTCAAATGTGTGGAGGCTGATGAGATTTCTAACATGTATTGGTTTTTATTATGTCTACTTAACCAGCTTTACTGTCTGTTATTTTTTCTTACAGAAGTGCATTGATCTGAGTGCTCTTGCTGTCTTATTTCTGTTCACTGAATACTCAGCAGGTCTTGTTAGTTGGGATTTTCTACTGTTGCCCTTTGGTGAAATTTTTATAGAAGAATAAAATCTTGTTCAGATACGCACCATAGCTGAAGCAAATCAAATTAGGATTTTTTGAGAGGGAATTTTGGAAGCGTCTAATTTAAGATGACAGCAGTTTTGCCACTGATTGTGGCAAAATCTCATGCATCTGCTTTTGAAACTGTTATCCATTCAAGAGAAAGGGGCTGATCTCTTAATTTTAAGAGAGCAAGTACATCCTCAGAGAAGTGCCTACTATTCACAAGTGATGCTCAGAGGAACCAAATGAAACTGAAACAGCTTTAGGATGAAGCAGCTTTGCTGTTTCATGACTGTACTGCTCCATCTGTGACTATTAGGAAAGCTAATGCAACAAGTGAATAGTTTTGATTAATAGTGTATAAAAGTCAGTGCTGAATTTACATGCTTTATTTCCATACTTTGTTTTCTCTCTAACAAAGTAATCCATCACTACCTTGTTTTTAATAGTCATTCTCTGCATTTGGGTGAATGACAATCCAAATACATAATATCTGTAGTAAAAATTCTGCCTTTAACTTTTCTCTTTAATATGATAACTCTTAAAGTGTTCATCAAATTTTAAATGTAACAATTTTGGGGAATTTCTAAATTTTGATTTCTGGGCTGCCACTTTCACTGTATAGTTTTAAACGTGTCTACATTCGTAATGCATCTTAAAAGAAGAAGTAACAGTTCTATAAAAAGATGGTTCATTTTCAAAGGAATAAGTTACTAAATTATAGAGATTCCTCCAGTGAACTTTTTTTATGTTATATGGTTTTGTCATAACATTTACTGCAACAGGCATTGACTCTACTATGACTGTACTTTCAGTCAGAGGCATTTCATTGGAGAGACTGAGGTGGTGGCTGACCCATCTTCACAGTGTTTGTCACTCTTAAAGCCAAGGCCTAGGGATTTCTGTATTCTTGGTTTCTAGATCTGAAGACTATTATTACAGTTTGATAAGGAACAGCTCAGCTATGGCAGTATCCTATTTCTAGGGTTCAACCTGAAGCTCTGCCCGTTCTGTTGAGGATGAGACCCCAGAGATCAGAGAAAAGTTGTGTCCTTAAAAATACTCTGTAGAACGAAGGAGAGGTGGGAGGCTTGACTGTGCTGCAGAGCTTACAGGGAGCCATGTGTGTTACAGCTCAGCATTTACTTGATTCTCATCAGCTGCCACTAAATTTTGTAAAGTTACCTCCCCACACTCACAAAAATGATTGTCAGACAGACAGTATATTAGCCCTATAGCTGTGTAATTGCCAAAAGGGAAAAACAAACAGGATTTCTGCACATAAAGTCAGGTTGTGAGGTCTGCTGGCATTTTGAATCCCTCTTTGCTAAGTTATTTGTGAATCTATAGCTATTTTAATCAAAAAATTATTAAAAAAAAAGCAGGTATAAATGATAGTCTGGCTAAATGTCCATAAACAAAGCACACATAAAGTCATTTTGAAAAATGTTGGTCTTTCTTTACACCTTGGACTTGTTAAAAAATGTAAAGCAGATTTCTCTTTTCAAAGCACAAAATAATACATCAGGGAACTTAAGCACTATCACATGTAAGCATGGACTTACTTACCCAAAGCACACTCCTATTTACCCTGTGCATTCAATACATGTGGCCAGCATTGCTACATTCCTATTGGTAAGCTGACTCTTCTGAATATTGAACACATTTCTAAAATATTTGCAAACAGTGCAGACAAGTCCATTTCTTTTTTCCAGTAGTTAACTGACTTTCTGTCTTTTCATTACTAAATCTGTAGATCAGATTGCATTGATTCTAGAACTTATATTTGCAATGTTTCTTTATCTCCATATTGGTTCTTTTATCTGTACAGTATCTGTTTATACTCTTTTCTCATATGTAAAAGCTTCATCTTCTCATAAGCAAATAGATTTTCAAAATGAAGAATCAGTGACACATCACTACTGCTTATATTGTCACTATGCTTAGCAAGGATTAAAAGTCTATGTTCAGATTGGCAGTTCGGGTTTTCAGCAGCATAGTAACAGGAAAATGACGCTGTGACTTGAAGTTTCAATGGAGGAGCAGACCATTGGCATGTTTTGGTTTTCATTTTTTTCATCCTAATTTCTCCTGGCTGGCAAACTGGCTGGTGAGAGTTGGTTTGGGAAAGTAAAATAGATTGCTCATTCAGGGACAAGCGAGAAACCCTATGAAGCCATTCAGGATTTCATCTTTTACTTTATTTCAGTCCTCTCTGCCAGCTGCTTCCCAGAGGTGTTAAAAACTTTGTCCTTGCATTTCTGGACAATTTTTAGTCCTTTCTAGCTTCACTGAAGCAATAGTATAAAACACCTGGAAAACCCTGACTGCATGAAGTGTTTTAGAAATACCTTAATACTGAAAGATAAATTAAAAACTGACTGGTCAATTGAAATATCCATGCCCTGCCGAAACTTTCAGCTTTGTGATTTTATGAGTGAAGGTGAGCAGGAAACAAGCATGATAACATTTCCACAGCTAAGGAAGGGATCATTGCTTTATGGACAATCACTCACAGAACCGTGTTAAGGAAGGCTGCCCTCCGTGTGCAGCACAGCAGAGTGGAATTAGACAGCAGCACCTGCCAGAAGGCGGCTTAATTTTGCAGGCAAATAGACGAATGAATCCTTTTGCTGGCGCACCGAGAGGTTGACACAGTCTGCGCTCTCTGCGGTGGGCGCTCCGCCGCCGCCTGATGTTCCAGATGTGCCCGAGGTGCACGACCCCCATCTAGCGGCTGCTGTAAAGTAAGGGAAAGGAGCGTGTCCCTGCCCGGCATCGGGTGCATACCATGCGTGGCGATGGGGAGTGGTTTAAGCTTTTAATAACAACACATGGATTTTTACTTGCCTGAATAATTCCTGATTAAAAAGAAAAACGAGAAATTAAAAAAAGAAAATTGTTGTTTTGGTCTTTTTTTACATAAAGTAACCCTCTTGTAGATTTTCTTTCTCAGCAGCTTCACAGCAGTCACAAGAAAACAGAAAATCCTAACATGGTAAGCCAAGATAGTCAATAAACATAAAGTACACATGCAGAAATTGCTAGTGTTAATTCCTATCTAAGCTTAGTTTTCAGGTTTTTGTTCTCAATTGGAATAGCTACACATAGCACAAAGATGTTAATTAATGAAGGACAACTTCTCAGCACCATACATTCTGTTCCTCAAATAATATGGAATTTTGAATCAAGAAGCAAGAATGCATCATCAAGTTAGGATGAACGGATTCTATTTCCAGACTCAGTGAATTTTCCATGTGACCTTTTAGCTCTGCTCCCTTAATTCTTCTATTATAAAACTATAGCATTATTCAGTGCACTCTCTTTTTCATGATGTCCATTTGCAGAAAGAACTGATTATAGAAGGAGATGTCAGAGTATGGTGGTGTCAGAGTCACAGAAACAAACAGAAAATCCTGTGTATTTAAAAAATAAGCATAAATATAAAATACAGTATGTTAAAGACCATCCCTGCATAGTAATACTGTTTTTCTGTTAACTTTGAGTCACTTTCTTAAAAAATACATATGTCTTCTATATTTCTTAGTTATTTAAAAGATAGAGTTTTGGCAGGATAGGTTTCTTTACTCCCCTAAGAAAAATCATCACCTATGTCATCTGACTCTTAATTCTTTTTGTTTCCCTGGTAATCTATTTATCTGTAGAGCACGGAAGAGCCAGGTTACCTTGGTCCCTGATTAGGCATGGATACCATTAGAATTTTCTTTTATTATAATGAACTAGATGTTAAAACAATTATTTCCTCCAAGCTCCTTCAGGCTAATATTCCCATGTTCTAGATCTGAAAGGCACATGTATTAAGAAATAAGCCCCCTGCACTCTGGTGCTGAATCCCCATATACTAAACATACAATGTCAGTAAGGATACAGTTCATCTCTGATTGCTGTCCTTTCCTCTATATGGTGAAAATGAGCAAGTGAAAATGTAACATGAATTGAGCAAGATTCAATCTCTTTCTCAGTATTTCACTAAATCTTTCATTTTCTGAACTTTTTTTTAGTTTCTCTTTGACAATGACTGTGTGCAGTGATAAAACATTTCCAAAGGTAGAGGTGTTTCTTGCTTGGATAAAAGTAGACTTTTGAGATTGGTACAGATTATGATGTTGATTTTTTTAGTTTTAACTGAGAAGTGTTTTCCTTCTTTGTTTTGTTTAACTGTCTTTGTGTTTAAAGGAATTGTTTTATCATAACATCAAAATGTGGAATTTATTAGACAAGTTCAAACACAAAAACTTCAAACCATATTACTTTTCTTACCCTTTTTGTCATCAGGAAGTTCCTCCCAAATTAATATTTAATGCCATCAAGGTTTAACCATCTGGAAAATCATCGTAAATATTTGGTAGATATTTTTATATCTCAAATTCAGCAAGTTGCCCATGCCAACATGCCCAAGCTGATGAGCAGTGTCATAACAACCATGTGTTTAACTCTCTTTGTGGTTCAAAGCTGTTTCTCAACTGAAAAGTCTCGCTGATCCCTGTAGTTATATTGCATAAATCAATGTCTTTATGTTCAGGACATTGACAAGAGGTGACTGCGTTCTGAAGTAGCAGGGCCTGTTGCGTATTGAATAGCCAGGCCCTGCAGGTTTTCAAGTCTTCATTCCGTGTGACACCCATATTCCTGATGCTTAGGGATCCATGTTCTCATATGCCCTAACCATGAGACTCTTAGCACTAAGCTGTCATTACTTAAGCCCTTTTAACTAGTAGAAAAAGACATTGTGTCACTGATAGAATACAGACATCTGTGGAAAACGAGAAATTCGCCATTTGATCTGAGGGGCATATGTTAGGTTTCATTTATGGCAGCATTCCAATGTCTGTTTTTTTGGGATGTATCCCACTATCACTTAAAATTTTGATACTTTTTCACCCTCCATATGGCTTTGAACATGCTGAGAAAAACATAGTATGTTGCTGTGAGAGGAGAGTCTTTTAATAACTTACGCATTGGCTTTAGGAAGAGGTAGTCAGATATTAAAGAAATAATCAGAAAAAACAGAAGAGCAAAAACATGCAATAAGATGTTAACTAAGAATTACTCTTCTTTTTGAAGGCAAAACATTTCATGGTGTTGCATCCCTTATCTATATCTTGTTGAAAGAGGATTTCAATAAATAGTTAACAACCTGGTTCCTGGCATCAGTAATGAAAGTTTTATTACTTTCTAGTCACATATGTTAAACAAGAATGTGTATTCTTAAGAGGGATTGCTTTCTAATAGCCTTAAGAGTACCTCTACCAGTTATACAGTATAGAGACATTTTTACTTTAGTGTCACAGGCAAACTCATTTTAATTGGGTTAATTGTGCATTTTTGTCCCTTCACAGTATTGCTTTACTGTGGCAGATGGCCCAGAGATGTGTTATAAATACTTTGCATGACATTCCCTCTATTTTACTAATCTTCACTGTGACTTCCCATTGGTAATGACTAATGACAGTTTCCTAGCCAGCAACTTTTAATAGATTCCTTTTTTTTTTCTTAATCTCTGCCTGTCCTCAACAGCACTGTTTTGTTCAATAATTTAATCAGTTCAGCAACAGTATATTATTAGACAATTGAACCATTACTTTTTGAATTTTTGAAATGTAAAATACCCATGAAGTAATCACTGTTGAATATTTCAGTATTGATAGAGACTACTTTTTCTTCTGAAGGAATATAAAGGATTTTTCTTTCCATCCTTGAATGCTTTTCCTTTCCTTCCCTTTTCTTTCCCTTGGTCCTGAGAATCATATGCAGTAAAAAGAAAGGAATCCAATAACTAGAAAAACTAACAGAAAGGATTAACAGTTTTGCCTACCCACCATGTCCATCTTAATCATTCGACACCTACCTATCAAAGGCAGGTGTTCTACAGAAAAAAGTCCATCCATCCCTCTCTCCTCTCATAAGTTATCTGCAAAAAGAAGACCCTGGCTCAAGGTTCATCCCTGTTAGCAGACAAAAGGATATAGATGTTGCAAATTCAATGGGAAAATAACAGTGCTGAACTCCTTTTAGGCTGGTGTGATTTTTTGGGAAATTCCTGGACTCTGGAATTTCTGCCCAGAACCACTTCTTTCTCTGTAAAAAGGTTTAGATAGTCAGCTTTCTGTCTTTATGTTGCTAGCAGCTGCTGTGTTTTGCTAAGGGCAGTACTCACATGCTCCCTCTCTTTTATTGAAGACATTCCATGAAACGAAGCAGTAGTGGAGCAGAGCTAGCAGGTGGCTGTAGAACAATTCTGTGATTTCACAGCAGTTTGTGAGATTTCACAGTTTAATTTCACAGTTTAATTGTGTTTCTTCTTAGAACAAAAAATTGCTTTAAACAAGAATGACTTACAATCCATAACTGGTCTCTACTTTGAAGCTTTCATTGCAGTGATAAGGAGGAAGGGCAAGCTGTCCAAAGCATGTTATCACTCAGACATTAGGTTGAGTTTGGACTTTAAGTTTAAAATTAGTAGCTTTATAGCTTTTATTCAAAAGTGATTTCTGCACAAAAAGGTCTCTCATAGCTTTCCTTTCATCTTCTCTTCCCCCACTCCCCAGAGTGATATAGCAAGTTCAACTTAAAAATGCTTTTTTAAGGCAACATATGTATATTAATGCAGCTACTACCTGAATTTTAAAATGGTCCAGTAGCTTGCTGTAGATGCTTACCTGTGCTTGCTATTGTCAGGCACCTTGGTGTATTGCTGCTTGCTCATTGTTGCTGATATTAATAGTAATTTCTTTAACCTACTAAATGTTAATCCTTGTTAAATCTGCCTTTTCTCAGGGATGCTGCTGAATGCAAATGATGGGACAAATTCTGCCTTTGAAGGCATTTTCATACTTCCGGTGAACCCTTCTAAGATATTATACATGTGTGTCTAGGGAGGGGAAGGAGTTGGTCTGGTCTGATACCAAACCAATTAATATTCAATTGCACAAGGAAGGAATGTGGAAATTTTCCTAAAAAACTTCTCTTTGAAGGAGGAGAGGAGAGCTGACACTCTTTGGAAAAAACAAAAATAGGATAGATAAAAGTTTTGTGTTTGCTGATACTGAAAACTTTCAGGGAGGTTTAATGCTAAACATTTTCATTTTTTTCTCTGACAGGCACAAGCATATTTACTGTTTACGAGGCTGCTTCTCAGGAAGGCTGGGTGTTCCTTATGTACCGCGCAATTGACAGTTTTCCCCGATGGCGTTCATATTTCTATTTCATCACCTTAATTTTCTTTCTGGCCTGGCTTGTTAAGGTACTGGAAAATATATCTTTTTAAATTGGCCTGAAACGTAGATCATATTAGAATTAATTTCTTCTCTTTTCTGCTTGCTGAGCTTTGTGTCAGCCATTCTTTCTTGTTCTTTTTCCAGAATGTTTTTATTGCAGTCATCATTGAAACGTTTGCAGAAATTAGAGTGCAGTTCCAGCAGATGTGGGGGTCCAGGAGCAGTACTACTTCAACTGCCACCACCCAGGTGAATCACTCGAGATGCTGAGATTCTTTGGGTATTTGATTTGGTTTACTTTATGAATTAATAATAAGCAAAAAATTTCTGTCATATGTGATATATTTGACTGTGCATGTTCCTACCTATATTCTAAACCTAATATATGAATTTTCATTAAAAATTAAATTCTTGGTTTCATTATATAACAAGTCTTTCTTAGAAAGGAATAATAGAGAAGACCATTTATATGTTTCTCTATATGGCTAGGTATGTTATCGCTGTGTTTGTATTCTTTTAAACAAACTATGATAATGCTTTTTTATCATATCATTGGTGGGTTTGACTTCAGGGTTGCTATTGGATATCACTTTCTGTGCTAAGAAATAAGAGTTGGAAGTGCTTGGAGAAGCTGGTCCTGGAACTGAGAAGGGTGTGTTGAGACCAAGGAAGAATGAGTTCTTGGGGCAAGAAACGAGCCATACTTAAAGCTGGGGCAATCAAAGAAAGTGAGACCCTGAATAGAAATAACAAATAAGAAGAAGTCATGGTAGGAAGGGTGAGCTGGGCAATGGGAAAGAACCCAATATGAAAAAGAAGAGCTGCTGGGTTGAGAGTTAAATTCTCTCACTTGTTATTTTAACAAAGCGATTATGTGTCCCAAATGGGAAAAAAAACAGGCTTTTCCAGGCTAGTGCAGTTTGCCATCTCTGAGAGGAGCTAGTACCAACTGCTGCAAAAAGTTCTTAGAAAGACAGATGTGAGAACAGGAGAATTTTTTCTAACCATCTAGCTGGAGATTATTTATTTTTCTAAGACAGAAGATTTAAGTTTTCAAAATTAATTATTTAATATTTTTTATATTCTTTTCAATATTCCTGTAATCCATATGTAAATCTAGTCCTTTTCTGCCAGCTGCTGCATCTTTTGCCTCAAATAGACTTTGTGGCAATAATTTCTGCTCTATATATGTCTTTGTCAAAGAATACTTTGTGATATCAATTTAAAATCTAAAAAAAAAGGACTTTTCTGCATGATATATGCTTATCCTGGGGAACTTAATGTTCGCAGGACAGATCCTGAGCCATATAGGCTTATGCAGCATACTCTAAACTAGAAGATGGAACAGAGAGTTCAATGTAGGAAAACACAAGAAGCAGCCAACATTAAGAAATTTAAAATATCCAAAATAATGTCATCATGCCAAAGAACATGAAAATGTTGCATATAATCTGCATCACGCAAATTAAAAAATAGTGTGCTGGCTGCAGACAAGCAAATGTTTCGAATGACTGCTTCGTTCCTTAAGGCACTGACATACTGGGACATCAAGAGGGTCGAGGTGACCAAACTACAAAAACAACTCATCTTTCTCTGTATTAAGGAGGGCAGGAAATATCTTGCAGGATTTCTTGTTCAAACCACCAGACAGAAGTTAAAACCCTTGCTTGTTTTGTGCATGAAGTAGCCTTGAGTAATCTGCCTTCATTTGCCCACTTCATACATTGTTGAGCTGTTCTCTGAACTTATTCCTATAGACAAGAAAATGAGTGTCCAGGAGTTGAAGTCTAAGAAGGGGTCTCTAGAAAAGGATAAAAGGAGATTCTTGTAAAGTACTTTAGCACTGCACTTTAAAGCATGGTGAAAAGAGGAGTAACTGTGTTGATCTTAGTTGGCAAGTCTTCCTGGTACAGGGATGCTAAATAAAGACTTGGAAGAATTACAACCATATTTGGGTGACACTGTCCCTAGTCTAATGAGCACTTCTCTCAGGATGACTTTTAAGCTTCAACCACGCTCCTGTGGCTGTGTTCTTGAGGTGACTCGTTTGAATCCTGGGTGTCAAGGAAAAGGTGGGAGTGAAGTGGGAACTTTGCCACACTTCATTACATAGTACATGCAGGTGGCAACTCAAAATGCTGGAGCCATTAATTTTCTTTCTAGGACATTTTCAAGGACAGTGTTAATCACTTTCAGACATGGTTTCTCACTGATCCTTATGTCCAGCAGTCTGCATCATTTCGTGTCGTAATTTCTGAGAAAAAAAACCAACAAAACACAATGACTACATCTACTCTTCCAGGCTGTTGATAAAATGTGAATACCACTGTGGTCAAGAGAGCCTTTTCCGTTGACATCATTAGAGCCTGGAAATATTCAGCTGTTTACAGGAGTTATAAGCTCTGTGCAACAATACATAAGGACTGTACAGCTACTCTTGATATGCATCAGTGCAACAAAAATAAAGTGGTATTTGCAGTAAAATAATTTTGTCAGTAAAAATGATGAGGTTGTTTGCTATCGCCAAACTCACCATGAAACTTATTTTTGTGGTCACAATGTATTTGTGTAATAAGCATAAGCTTACCTTATTAAGGAAGTTGTTCTGAACAGTTACCACCATCTAATGATGCTGGTCAGAGATTAATGAAATTGGTTTCTATATTAAGACTACTAGAGACACATTGTGTTCGATGTTATCTGAGTAAAATTCAGACAATGTTGGAAAAAGCATGTTACTTTTTTTCTCTGTAGCAGAAAGAATCATTCCTCTCTTATTTTAAACTAGCTATCATGAAAATGTATGTATGTAAGGGGAATGTATTAGATCTCACTTGTATTTATTGCCACATAAAACATTTCTGACAACAGTCTTCCCTTTCAAGATGTTTCATGAAGATGCTGCTGGAGGTTGGCAGCTTGTGGCTGTTGATGTGAATAAACCCCAAGGCAGAGCTCCTGCGTGTCTACAGGTATGACATTGCTTTTTAATAAATCAGTCTGTGTAACCAGCATCACTCAAATGTTGCCATAAGGAAACGGTGCTGAGAAATTGCTACAATAGTTCTAGTCACAATTTTTTTAAAATTCCATTGCTTTCTGCAGTGTAGACCTGTTCTTGAAAATCACAGATCAACAAAAAAGATGTACCACACCCAAAGGGAGAAAATTAGAAAAATCCTTCTTGTGAGGCTCTGTTTTGTGTGCTTATGAGAGATTTAATATTTTGAAATATAAAATAAAATAATTAATCATGCTTTTATCTCTCAGAATTTATATACAAACATATTCAATTCCTAGGATATTTGCATCATAAATGCTTGTTTATTAAATGCAAAATACAATAACATATGCCAAGAAGCGTGACTAATCACAATAAACACAGAAGTACCTAATTTCTCTTGTTCCCTTGTGAAAATAGGCTCACAGAAAAAGGGAGAAGCAGCATGCAGGCAGCAAGCCATACAGTGTTTGAAACTTCCAGATTTTATATTCTTACTTGGATATAAGTTAATTTGTAAAACTCTACCCTCATTGTTTATATAAATCCAGACTAAGATAAGTAATTATTTATAAATCCATTTTTAGTACAGAATGCTGTACAGCAGCTCAGATTTTGATTTGCGAGTTAAATAATGTAATTTCTGGATAAACAAACTTTTCAAGTTCAGAGTAGAAAGCCAAATCTACTATAGCATTTGCTGGCAGTTTTGGTTATGTTCAGTTTAATGTGTAAGCTAAAATACACGTTCTTGTTGGCAGCATGTGCATTGCTGAACCCTAAGCTGGCAAGCACCTTCAATCCCCTCCACAAGCTGTTCATTCTCAAATATCTCTGCTTTGCCAAACCACTGCCATATATTTGATTACAGCATATATCTTAACAGATAATTTGTTTTCCCAAATTTAATTCTTGATTTTGATTTGTGGTGTTCTCAAGTAACAGTCTCAGGTATGTGGATAGAATGTAGCTGAACTCACAGTGAAAACAACTTCAGTTGAAAATTAAAATAACATCTGAGTTACCTGGCCTGCCTTTGTAGTATTGCGTTTTTGCCCCGTTTAGCAATCATGTGGACACAGTAAATTGTGTTCCAGTGGACATAAACCTCAGGCATTCAACTTTTTATATTTGCCACTCAACTAGCAGTTTTCTTCTTGTTCTTCATCCTTTTGTGAAATAGAGGAAGCTCTGAAACAGTGCTTTAGTGTCTGTTTTAAGACTTTAAACTACATGAACTCCATTGGGAGTGCATTAGTCCAATAGTCCATTAACTATATGAAGTCTGTGTCATAATTTCCATTAGGAGCTTTATCCTTCATGGCATTACTGTCTCTATCAACAAATAAGCTGTATTGATGTTGGTGTTGTCATCATGGAGGCAGTAAACAGTAAACATTGCTGGTTTATGTGTCTTATGCACACTCTAACTTTTAGATATCAGAAATAAAAGTTGAGCAGTAAGACTTACTTTGTAAAATTTGCAACTTCCATGCATTAGATTCCTCTGCATTCATAAATATAAGTAATCTGTGTGATGTAGTACTTTTTGTGGGATTTTTAACTGCTGGTCTACACAAGTCTAATGATTTTTAAATGTTCTGAGAAGTGGATGTTTTTTGTACTGCATCCAATCATAATGAGAGAATTGCAGAAAGAAGATAGTCTAACCCTTCCTCATTGCCATACTTCCCCCTCACTACTGAGCTGGCACAGTATTTATGCAGTTGTTCACGGAATGGAATAAAGGTTGGCAGGGGGAAAGGAGTGGATTTGTTAATGATCAGACTCCCTGCAGCTGCAAAAATGTTTTTTCTGACACGAGAAAAGGACCAGAACATTAGTGGGAGCAATCTGGGAATGTGAGAACTGCCTCCTTCAGCAGCAGTGAGCTATAAAGCATGACTACAACAAATTTCAATCCAATTTATTTAAAAAGACATGTGGAAATGACTATAAAAATCAGTTATATAAGTTTTTTTTGTTTCTTGTTTTGTATTGGGCCAATAACAGAGAGGTGGCTCATCTGCTAGCCTGTGGAGCCTGCTCCTAGGAACTGCGAAAATACTCAGTGCTGATGGCTTCCAACCACCCAGGTTCCTCTGTGCAGTTCTCAGATTTATTCATAGACATTATTTATGTATATTTTTATATGTCTGCATGTCATATACATGAGTACACACATTTGTTTAAAGATGCATTCTAAGTACTTGTAAGACAATGATGGGGTGCAGAGGTGTGGAATATAGAGGTTGTAGGTGGTGTGGAGATGTGTTTCTCCATGACCATGGATAGGCTCCAGCTACCTGTAGGAACCTGATTGGGTTCAGAGGTGGTGCGGTACAGATTTGGTGGTGTAACAGTGGTGCTTTTGCCCATGACTGTGATAGGCTTCCAGCTATTCCAGCTTTCCTGCCTGTAGAAAAGTAATGGGGTGTGGAGATGAAGGGGGCTGTGGACATCCCTTTGCGCTGAGCTTCCAGATGCCCACAGGCCCATGATGGAGTAGGGAGAAGGTGCATAAGGCAGACATACCTTTGTCCCTGGCTGTGGGAAGCTTCCAGTTGGTACAGAAACAAGAGGTGAGAATCAATAACCAAACCAGTCATTTTACATCACCTCAGACATCTCATGCCTCCCCACCTGGGACTCTCCCATCTTTCCAATTTTCCATCCTTGCAAGAAGAAGCAAATGGCAAAAGCAGCTGTTAATGCTGTGGGGATAAACTAAATAGATGTAGCAAAAATTTAAAGAACAACAGCTCAGCAAGGTTTTAAATAAAAGCAACAGGCCCGATCTACTTCCTGGTTTTAAAGACTTGTGCTGCTGAGATTTGTGGGTCTGAAGGCTAAATTCTAGTAGAAAAATGTTTGTCAAGTTAAGTGGAGGAAGTATTTCACATGTTTGAGATTAAAGACCTGTCTAGTGCCAAGCACTGCAACCATGAGTCGCTGATGGCACTGGGGACATCCCTGCAATTCCTGCAGTTCATACTTTTTTGTTACCTGACAGAAATCAGAGCTTTTGCGGGGAGTGTCCTGTGCTACTCACTTAGTTAGGCATTGGAATGTAATATATAACTTCCATCTACTTGATTCCTTGCAAAAGTATTACCATCCTCTTTTGCAGACAGGACCAGAAGCAATGGGTACAACATTAAACAATGGGAGGTTGTCTCTAAACACCAGGAAACAGTTTTTTGCTCTGAGGGTGACTGAGTGCTAGCAAGGTTGCCCAGGTGAAGTTTCCATCTTTGGAAATATTTAGTAGCTGTCCTGGGAAACTGGCACTCAGTGTCCCTGCTTGAGCAGGGGGCTTGGGGAAGATGATCTGCGGAGCTCCTATTTCATGAAATAAAGCCTTCTTTAACTTGTTTATATAAACTGTACAAAATCTTCCACTGAAATAGAAGTAGTGAAATTAAAGCCAACCAAAGCCATTCCCTTGTTTCCTGAATGCAGTCTTACGACCTAAGGAAGAGCAGGAAACCAAGTGAATCTGTGTGCTGTGAACTATCTCAGATTGCTGAGCAATGCAGTGATGTGGTGTGTTTTGCCTGCATCTTCTTCCTGGTTTACTGAGCTACAGAACTTAAAGGATTTTGATCTGTATTTCCATTTGCAGCTCCTCTTGCCATTACCATTTGGTCTTGTCCATGTTTCTGAAATGCGACTGTGGATTTGTAATCAGAGAATTGTGATCTTGGAGCCTTTTGCAATACATCCTCACAGATTCAGATCTCCAGACTTCAGCATTTCTGAAAAGGCAGCATGATGTGCCTGTCTCCTGCCCTCAGAGGGCAGTAGCAGGTCAGCAGTGCAGTCTGCATGTACTTTTGGCAGTGCAGTGTGGCTTTAGTCATGCTGTTCCTGGCCTTGTACCGTTCTGGGTGGGTGGGCACTGCATGCTACACAATGCTGGCTGGAGGCCCATCCTGTACGTTTATGTTCAGCCTCCCTGTCGCAGGAGCTCACTGCTCTTGATAGTTCAAAGTGCTCATGGGGCAGAGATTTTGGTAGCATGAAGACCTGAGCCTGGTATACCTGGGTTGTATGATGCATGGGAAGATATAAGGCTGTTGGAGGCAGTATTGGAGGATTGGCTTTTGTGCATGGAATAAAACTGTTCCACACTTCACCTCAGATAGGCAGAAATGTGGCTTCAACTTGGCTTCCTCCATTCTTGTGAGCTCCTTATCAGAAGATGCTGAGAGTTAGGGAGTTGTTGTGGCATACTGAGGAATTAGGATTTGGGAACAAAACAGGAAAGACAAACTCAGAGTGTAAATATATCGCCAATGCGATGACAAAGGACATTATGTAGAGAGCCCTCTATCTCTTAAATATAGTACCATCAGCCATGGCTGACTACCATCATCTTTCTCTCCTCCACTGTATTTACTAGGATGAGTAACAGCTTGCCTTTAAGCTTTTCACATAAAAATGTTGGTGAGATTGCTGATTAGAAAACAAGCGTTTCTTGCTTAATGAAAGAAAATAAGAACATAAAATTTCTAAGAGAAATTGTAAATGAGAATTTGCAAATGCCACTGCTGATCTTAAGTTGTGTGTTTAAGGTATCAGCTATGCCATGAACTGATGCCTTAGGTTTTAACTTTTATCTTTTTCAAATCCTGTACTGCTAGTGTAACTCTGAAGTTTCCTGTAGCTCATTAAGTGCTGTTCTCTTATACTAAGGTAGACATAACAAAACCTCTCCAGCTTCCTGTCCAAGGACACCTAGACCAAGAACTGCAAACCATCATCTTGGGGAGAGTGGGGTGAGCTTGGGGAAATTCCATCATTGGCAGATGGTTGGTGAATTTATCCTGATATAAAAGTGTGAAGAAATCGGGACCTGTCATTCTCCATTTTGTGATCCACTGAGGCAGGACCCTCTGGAGCCCAAAGTGTACATCTGAAGGCCTTTCAAATAAATACCTCCTTATTCCTTTATTCCTGTCTAGTCTCTGTTTCTAGGTAGCCATTTAAGGCATCAGAACAAGGTTCTGTTTCTCTTTACTAGGAGTTTGGGACTAACCCTGATTTTATTTGGGGGAAAAACCCAAACAATTGCTGATTAAAAACCAAAGGCTGGATGACAAAGCTTGATTTTTTTGGCTGGCAGATTTGCTGTATTCTCAACGAACTTGAGACCTCTTCTTACCTTCTTCCAGGCAATATATGCAAAGAATATCTGCTAAACAAAAGAGATGGCTATGAGAGCTATAAACTGACACTTATTTTGGCAGGATATTGGCTTTGAAGCCTAACTCTGGCAGAAAGTACATATTATTAATATGTTTGGGAGTGAAAGACCTCAGCTAAAGACTGTGTCCTTTAATTCTTCAATTGTTTCAGAGTATATATCCTGACGAGCTACAAAAGAACTGTAGTGCTGTCTCAGTAAGCAGCTATGCAGTACATGGAAAAATGAAGTTAAAGAAACCTAACACTGAATTCAGCAGAGAATTATTTTTTGTTTAATAAAACCTTAAGCCTTTCTTAAACATGTTGATGTTGCAGACTCTCAATGGCTACATTGGACTGCCATTGGATATGGCCCCAGACTTCTGCCCTACATCTGATTCTGACAGTAAATTTTCTTAAGTAATTGCTTAAAGTGTATGCTGCATCCCCAGGAGACTCATCCTCTTTTCTGTTAAAAGGCATTAAAACCCATTTAAAATTTAAGTCCACAGGACCACTAACATAAGTTATGTAACATTCCTGACTGAGAACTAAAGTCACAGACAAAACAAGTAACTTGCAAAATACATTTTTTACAGTCTGCCAGGGAGGTCATGGAGACTCCATCTCTAGAGACATTCAAAACCCAAGGGACACATTCCTGTGTCACTGTTCTAGGTGACCCTGAATTGGCAGGGGGGTTGGACTGGATGATCTCCAGAGGTCCCTTCTAACCCTAACTGTTCTGTGATTCATTGATTTTTTGAGGATGTTACAGTACTACCTTTCTAGGGATGGCCTTTATGTATATTAGTTAATAATTTTAGGGAAAATTAATGCATAACTTTTCTTTTTCTCGTGCTCATGTATGTGCAGGACTGTGTTCAGGCTCTTCCCCATGCAGCAGCCTTTCTCTATCCCAGTTGTTTCATGGTGACATTTTTTTGCGACAGGGCAACTGAAGGGCAGGTTCTGATAGTCTCATTCTCTCTCCTCCCAGTTTGGAGTAATGCAAAACCCCACTCTCTGTAAGAATGAGCCTACTTGAAATGGGACAGAAAAAACTCTGCCTGACCTCTGGTTGCTCTTTACTTTGCATGTATCAAATGATAAGCCTCAAATCTATTTAAAATTTTAGAGTCCTTCACAAATTTAAATCTTAAAATGGTAGATTAATGTCTGTGAGCATGTTTGTCCATACTGTAAGATGGGGAAGGAAATAGTTAAGGGCAGAGCTTCTATTCAGGGGGAAGTAAGCAGGCCTGGGAAAAGCACCAGCAGGGATATTAGCTTAAATTCACTGAGGACAGGCTGCACTTCAGAAGGAACCAGCTGTGACAACACAAGCTGGGGCTGGGCTCTTCTGAAAAGGCCCTGGGAGTCTCTATAGACAGCATGCTGAACAGGAGCCAGTGGCCTTCCCTGGCAACAGAGGAGGTTGACAGGATCCTGGGTCACTGTGTGGAAGGAGTTACGTCCTGGTTTTGGGCCCCTGGTACAATATATATTGTATATATACTGAATATTGACTGAATACTGACAAACCAGCTCAAGTTCAACAGAGGGGCTCCAAGATGTTTAAGAGGCTTACTGTTTTTCTGGTCTCTTTCAATAAAAAAAATGATGAATTAATGTATTCAAAAAAAAAAAAAAGGGGGGGGGCAAAACATGTTTTGTTATGAGATTATCTTTTTAATTCATAACAGAAAAGGACAGTAGTTCTTACTGCTTACATTTACATTTTATTTGTTCTGTCCCCTCCTTCCTCCAGCTGAATGAACTGCAATCATTTCAGCCATCTTAATTCATAACTTGTTTTATTAACATAAATTGAAGTGGACACCAGTTTATCTTATCAGACAAGATAGGGAACTGAGGTGTCCCAGGAGTAAATTTACTGCCTCTTCAGTTGAAGGTGCTACTGTGGTTAAGGCCTCTGAAAAAACAGGGCAAGCAAACAGCAGAGGATGGTTGACAGCTTTACCTTCCTCATCTGAAGTAGCATAAAGCTGAAACTGAGCACACATTTCACAACAGCTCATTTGTGAATTCCCAACCAGTTTCTGAGAGTTAGCCAGATATTGGAGTTTCTATCCCTTTGCACTATTCACCACACTTTGACCATTTCTTCCCATACTCTATGTACAATTTGAAAATAATGGAAGTCTTTTGATTTTTCTCATAATGCCCAGTATTTACTATCTCCCCATATACAACTGAGGATAGCAAGATAGGATGGACTATACTGTGTATGTTCTTCTGTTGCCAACATGTTTAGTTTCTTTGCAGAGCCTTCTATTCCTTCTCATTTTTTGACTGTTTTTACCTCACCAAAACTAAGTTTACTTTTACATTACACTTCGTATACTCTGCTCCCAAGTCTCCTCAGTAAAACTAATATGGTTGGTTTTCAGTACTGTTTCAGTGCAAAGTGCATCACTGAAGTATCCAAGCTTCTGTTAACTGATGCAATTTCTAGGCTTTCTAAATTAGAACAAGGCATAAAAAAAGGATGGGTTTTTATTTAATTGCAGCCTCAGAAATTTAGGATTTGGAATCAGTTAATCTTCTGAATAAACTGATATAATATAGTCAAATAATACACTCATTAAAATCAAAACTTAATTTTAGCAAACAGAAAGAAAATATTTTTCTTTCAGTGTAAGAGAGGATCTCAGTTAATTGGAAGAAGTGAAAGCTGCTGTAGGTAAGAAGGGAAGAGGACATAGTAGGCACACCTTTTGCTGTTGATTCCTAAGTTACACCAAAGGGCAAATTAGTGTATAAATAGACTGCCAACTTTTCTTCTTCACCAATAATTAATTCCCATGAAAGATAAGAGAAAACCCACTTCTGTTCTGTTCTGTTATTCCTGCAATGAAAATCCCTAAGTACTGTTTTGTTTCATGTCTCTCTCTCTTATTCAATATATCTGTCATGAAACTGCTAAAACACTCAATTCCTTCTCTGGCCATATCTCCTCCACCCTCTATGGTTTTTTATTCCTTTGGATATTGCTTTTCATCTTTTTGTCTCCTGCAAGTTTCTCTAGAGTTCTGTGATTTTACAGAGTTCTTTAACAAATTGAGATAATACGTAGCATGAAGGACTGACCTTTTTTTGATGCAAAAAATATACTTAAATTTCTGACACTAATCATATATTCAAAAGTGCTGTAATCATAATAGTAATGTCATTTCCTTGCTTAGATCATAGCTTTGTGACCTTCTATTTCTTTCTTACATGAAGCACATATGATTAAAAGTGAGTATAGTATCTTTAATCTGTTGAAGATTTTACTATCAGAGTATGAGCGCACATACAGTTTGTGAGTGACTGCTTCCATTCATGCTGACACATCATACACAGTATGCTCAAGCTTTTTCTAAGTATCATTCCACCTTCAGCTCTGCATTTCATTTTTGCCCAAACTGTTAACATGAACAGGGAATTCCTGTGTGGCTTATTGTTTCCCACAGGAGTCAAAGTTCATAATTTTTCTGTTCGTTACAAAACTATGTATTGAGAAAGTTGAAGATGGCATTACTTGGTGTTAGTAATACCAACCACAGTTTCACAGAAGACATGAGTGGAATCTTTCCAGTTCAGCTTTAAATGAGTATGTGTTGTGCTTTACGCAGACAGGAAGATGAAAAGAAGAAGGGAGTGACAAAATCATTAGCAACCTCTAAAAGTAATAGGAAAAGAAAAATAAGAAACACAATGTGCGTTTAAAGGGTAAATACAGGCTCAAAGACTTTTTTTCTGAAAACTGATCCTCAGTTTTTCTTTATTTGTGAACTGAGAGCTTCCTACTGGGCTTGTAGGAGTAACTCATGGTAGGCTTTAACTACAATGTGTTAAAGTAATATCAACAACAGCAAAATAGTATGGCAACGTGGGAGCCTCAGCATGCATTTGTGCCAAATGGTTCATGTTGAAATGGAAAACACAAAGATTATTTTTCAGTAAGAAAAGAAAATCAATATTTTAAATCAATGCCAGTCATAGGGAACAGTGAGAACAAAGTAACAAAGCACCTTTGGGAACACTCAAAAGAAAAATGCAATAAATATAAAACCATTATATCAAAATAAAAGCTTCTTTGGCCCACATTAGGATGGATTTACTACTCATAATCAGAAACCATACTAATTTTTCATGTTACCACTTCCAGCCACTTCTGTAAAATTAAGGAAAACTTAAGTGACTAAGTCAAAGCGGTTCAAAAACACCATATTAGTGCCCATTTTTCTTGCCCACTTGTCACGGTTTAGTTGTACTTACTTTTAGCTACTGTGCTGCTGTATGCAAGAGTGCCTTGCAGATCCCATATCTGACCATGCATGTTAGTTCTGCTCTGCTGTATGCCACATGCCCTGAGCATAGGCAGGTGGGCTCCTGGGAAAGACAAGAGGGGTATCTTGGCAAGCCCAGTGTCACTCACCTACCCAGCAGGTTACACATACCAAGGCACACTACTTACCAGCTGGGATTCTCGAACTCCTTTCTAAAACCTCTTTGCAGATCAGCTGTCACAGAAATAAAGACGTGGCCAACCTCCTCATTTGTTTTACCTGATTGAGCAGTTTGGTGCAACCACCACGTTTGTGTGAGACAAAGTGAGTTACAAAGGCTCTGCACAGAGCCTGTAGTGTTTCTCTGTCTAAATTATTGTTTGCCCAGACATAACACCAGACCTGCATTCCTCCCCACACCATTGCAATGTCTACCTCACCTGGCCAGGTCTGACAGGGTGAAACCCTTCCCTGGTCTCTGGGAGTAAGCACCATTATACAAATACCAAACTGGTAAAACCCAACAGATCTATCTGGCCCAAGGAAAGTGGTTTTAGCAGGAAGTAGTTGGACTTGATGATCCTTATTGGTCCCTTCCAACTCAAGATATTCCATTATTCTAAGTGTCTTCCAAAGCATGTAGTAGGGAGGGGTTTTTGTTAACACCCACATAAATCAAGTTAGTCTTTCCCTGACCACACCTCACTTTAGAAAGCTGTATATATCTATTTGCCAACTTAACACAGTCCTGTCTTACTGAAGTGCCTCTCAAGTAGTTAGTTAGTATGTTTAAATACCACGGTAGCCAAATCTCACAGGGATATATTTTTCCACAATAGAGAATGTGAACAACAGCAAGAAACCTGTTAAGTAGTTTTCTCAAGGTCGACAGGAAATTTGTGCTTAGATAATAAATTGAACCCAGATCTCCAGAGTCGCCCTCTATTCCCTTAGCCATTAGGATGTTTCCTTTCCCAATGCACAATATAGTGTGTTGGGGGACTAAATTCTAAATAACTCAATACACTAAATAAGTAGAGTTTCACCAAAGGATAGGCCCAGACTCATGCAACTGTGAAACAGAACTTTTAATAATATTCCCTTTCATTTTTGAAGCAGTAATGTTTGCAGAGCCCAGAAAAGAATTAATAAAACCAAACTTACTGCAAATTTTAATTAAAATTATACAGGGCAGTAGAGAGTCTTGACTATCTTTTACTAAGAACTCCATTCTTCAAAGGATAGTGAGTGACAATATACTTAGCTAAGAAAGGTCAGAAGAATTCATATTAACTGAATGTGTCCTAAAGGATATATATTTATATATATATATTTTATATATCTTTTCCAATCTGATTAACTCTTTCCTAGATTCAGATTTATGCACCATGTTCCTGAGGAACAAAACTCATCCAAACCCTTTGAAAATAGTTAACATATCTCTCACTAGAGTCTTAATACTTAAAGAATGCCTTTAATATATTGCAAAACCTTTAAATGCATGATTTTTTAGGAAGTCTACATTCATTTTAGTTTGGTTTGATAGAACTGAAACAATAATGTATGGTGAGATTAGTAAAGATGTTTTTGTTTATCCAGATTTTGAGATTTTGCTTTCTTTTTGCATTATTTTGGTCAATAATTCATATTTAATAAGATTAAAGCCTATTTGGAGTGCTATCCCAAAAAATAATACTTTAACACATTACTTTCCTTTTGATTGCTTTCTTTGGATTGATATCCAGGAATGTCATAGATTACTGGAAACCCTGCAGTGCTTGTAAAACTAGAAGATAAACAAGGCATTTGCCATGTCTTAAAACTTGGTCGTTCTCAGAAATAGACGTATATAGATCATCCTTCTCTGAACTTCTGGATACCTGTTTATGCCCTCATTCCCTGACTTGCACTCTAGTAGTAATTCATTCAGGGACTTTCTGAAGTGGATGTTAAATTTAGGCCATTATATTTAGTATCCATTGATGGATTTCTCACCTATCTACTTGTCTAGCCTTTTTTTGAACCCATTTTTCATTTTGGCCTCCAGAACTTGGTCGTAGGAAGAAGTTACATAAAGTAACAATGCAGCATTTTAATTGATTACAGTTGCAGGTTAATTTAAAGATTTTCCTGAAATTATGCAGAAATAACACAAAACAGTACAAAGACTATTGGTTGCAATTTTGAGATGGGTGCTCAGTTTCAATAAAACAGAGAATTCGAAACAACAAAGCTTGATGGTCAGGAACATAGGCTGTTGTAACATGCAATCAGTTACAAGAGAGGGAAGGCAGGAGTGTCTGAGGACTATAAACACCAGCCATGGGACATGGTTGCTTTTTGTTTGTGCCTGTGTATACAAATAGAACTTCCAATGCTGAGGAAACATCAGAAAGGGAAATAGATTGCATATCAATAAGGACTGTTATAGAAAATCATTTGTGTATTTGGTGACAGGGCTGTCATTTGTAAGACAATTTTCAAATATTCCCAGAGGTAACATTCTGGCATTAACAAATATTAATTAACTTAGTGATTATTAGATCCCTACTGTAATTTTGTCTAGGCTTTTATTTCTCTACTATTGTGCACATACATCAAAAAGAAAATTTCTTAAAAAGGGGAATGCAGAACTGCATGCAAATTGGCAGTTTGCAAGGTATACAGCCTCCCTCCCGATCTCTCTCATTCCTCTCTTTCTTGCCTACCTGCCTTTTTCTTTGTAATTATTATACCAAACCACATATGTTAATGAGTTAGATATAATTCTTTTATGCTCATAGTTTCTTCTTCATAGCTTTCATTTTACTTGCTGAACTGTCTGTTCTTGTTCATTGCAACCAAAGTAAATTACTAGCCACAGTTTGTAGCAATATAATACAAGAAACTAAACAAAAAAAGAAAGAAAACATGTTATTGTTCTCACTGATTTGCATTTGAAAAAATAAAGCATGACTTACTCAGTTTAAACATGTAATTTTCCTGCAGACTTAAAAGATTGGAATCGCATCAAAAAGACAAAATGGATAGGTGTTTAACTATGATTGAGCTTATAAAAGGGTAGTGGTTTTCCTTGGCAATAGTCCTTATTACAGAAGAGCCTGCTTCAGCGGCAAACTTGGTCACATTAGGCCCTTGGCATCTTCTAGGGAGATTTAGGATTGAGTATTTTGAATTTATCTCAGGCAGTTTTTCAAAATCCTTTGTATGTCAGAGTTATATCATATAATCATTCAATTGTTAGGGTTGGAAAAGACCTCTAAGATCATTGAGTCCAACCATTAACCCAACACTGCCCTGTTCACCTCTAAACCATTTCCCTAAATCCCTCAGGGTTTTTTTAACATTTTCAAGGATGGTGATTCCATCACTCCCTTGGGCAGCCTGTTCCAATGCCTGACAACCCTTTCTGTGAAGAAATTTTTTCCTGATATCCAATCTAAACCCCTCCTGGTGAAACTTGAGGCCATTTCTTCTCTTGTCACTTTGGAGAAGAGACTGGTCCCCACCTGACTACAACCTTCTTTCAGGTAGCTGTAGAAAGCAATAAGGTCTCTCCTGAGCCTCCTTTTCTCCAGACTAAACCCCAGCTCCCTCAGCCTCTCCTCATAAGACCCTTCCCTCATTCTGTTTCCCTTCTCTGGACATGTTCCAGCACCTCAGTGTCTTTCTTGTAGTGAGGTGCCCAAAACTGAGCACAGGACTTGAGATGCCACCTCGCCAGTGCTGAGTACAGGGGGGCAATCACTGCCCTGGTCCTGCTGGCCACACTATTGCTGATACAGGCCAGGATGCCAGAGGCCTTCTTGGCCACCTGGGCTCACGTTCAATGGCTCTGCAATTGGTCTTGGACCACTGATCTATCCCATTCAGATCCCTCTGCAGAGCCTTCCTTCCCTACAGCAGATCAACACTCCAATACAGTTTGGTGTCCTCTGTGAGCTGAGTGAGGGTGCACTCAATTCTCTCATCTAGTTCATTGATAAAGATAGTACACAGGACTGGCCCCAACACTGAGCCCTGGGGAACCCCCCTGGTGACTTGGCTGCCAGCTGGATGTAACTCCATTCGCCATCACTCTCTGGGCGCAGTCATCCAGCCAGAAGGACTGGCTGACACAGTAAGTCAAAATCTCTGAACTTCTTGGGTTTTGACAAGCCTGAAATAGAACCTTTTGTGTAGCCCCTGATTTTCAGATTGGTCCACAGAAAATGTGCTCCAAAAGTAATAAATTTTCCTTAAAGAATTTTTATAAGTTTTGCCCTTCTTTTATACAGATCTGTACAGACATGTTGGGTCTGGCTGAGATGAAGGTAATTTTCCCCACTACAGCTCTCATAGTGCTGTGCTTTGTTAGAAAGGTGTTTTGGCTGCTGCTGAGCAGTGCTCACACAGCATAAAGGCTGTCTCTCCAGCATTTTCCCCTTGCCAGAAGGCTGAGAGAGTACACAGACAGGACATTTGAACCCAGATGGTCAAAGGAATGCTCTATACCATATGATATCTGCTCAGCTATAAAAGCTAAGAGAAAGGAGAGGACACACACATTTTTTTACTACAAAATGTGTCTTCTAGAGAAACTCCTAGGCATGCTGAAGCCCTGCTTCCCAGGAAGTGTCTGGACTTGACCAGCTGATGGGGAGTAGAGAATAAATCTTTTGTTTTTCTTTTCCTCCGTATGCAGCCTTTGCTTTTACTTTATTAAGCTGCCTTTATCTTGACCAATAAGTTTTTTCTTCCTCTACTCTTTCTAGCTGAGAAGGGGAGTGATAGAGTGGCCCAGTAGGAACCTGGCATCCACACAGGGTCAATCCACCCCAAGAGTTTACCCATTAAGCGGTGACATTGGGTTCTTACAACATCATGGTCAAATTGATAAACCAAAAATCTTCTACAATAAAAATATGCAAATTGTTTTAATATTTTTAAAGACTGCTTCAGTTAAGTGTTTTCCTTTCTTTTTTTTCTTACTTCAGTCTTTTTGCTTTGACCTAAAGAGGCAAAACTTTTCTAGTATTCTTTTTAGCAATGGACTTCAGTACAGATTGTACTCATAATTTGTACTTAGAAATTTTTGGGCACATGAGCATCAGTGGATTATAGGAGCTATCCAGTAATGCCGCTAAAATGGAAGTTCAGCTGAGTTTCCTTTAGAAAATATTACTTCTGGGGTTAAATATGTCCAGTGTTTCAAATCCTATCAAGCTGAAAGCAGGTATTTAAATTGTCATGTGGCTTTTCTGTGCTTAGTACAATTAGAGCAATCAAAGTGTTGGGAGTAGCAGCAGGAGCAGCATGACTTCTTTTGGAGCTGTAACTTGGATGACAAATCTGAGCAAAGTGGAAGACTGCAGAGTCTTAGAATAAAACTAGCAAGGTTTTCGTTTTGTTTTTTTTTGCTTCATGCAGGCTTTTTTACCCCACAGTATTTTCCATATTTCCAATATTTAACAAAGAAAGGTCTCTTTTCACTAGGACTGCAAAGAATATCTTTACTACAACTCTTGTAGGTTATTAGTTTGTTCTTTTTAGAGTAAGTTTTAGATT
Organism: Vireo altiloquus; assembly: GCA_013396875.1. NCBI lineage: Eukaryota > Metazoa > Chordata > Aves > Passeriformes > Vireonidae > Vireo > Vireo altiloquus. The sequence continues at coordinate 181,429 of VZRF01001859.1, read as the reverse complement.
TTTGAAAACTTTTAAGGCAAATGACTTTGTAATATCTTTTTGTTACTCTTGGGGTCTCTCAGGCCAGTCTTGAGAATCAGTGTGGTCCTGACTGATCTCATGTGTCTTTAATCCCCAAGTGGTAGGACCATAGTGACACAGAGCCAGTGGAAAGTAATGGGCACTGCCAGAGGTCAGTGGACGATCTGAATCCAGGGGTGCCCATCACTCCACAGACTGCATCGGACTGCAGGTGTTTACCTTCCTGTTTTAGGTATGCCAGTGTTTTTCGGGTGAATCACTAAAGTCATAGTCTTGTACCTCCTCTGTCTGCAGTAGGCCTTAATAATATACTTCTGATGTGTAGATTTAAAGCAAAATTAAGTCCTGATTCACCAGGAATGCATACTCATTCTGGCAGAAGCGAGGTCTGGCTAGCACATCTTGGGTGATATATCTGAAAATTCCTGCTGTGGCAAACTGTGTAAAGAAAGAACTGCCTGTAAACATATTACTGCTCCAACAAAGAGCACCCCAAGTTATGGGACAGATGGCATCTGGGATCACCAAAGCTCCCCCCACTGAATATGCTTCCACGGATGCCTGGAACTTGGGTTGTAAATTAAGCCACTGTGACCAGAGCTTAATGTAAGAGAAAGGTGGTTCTACTGTCCAAGACAGTAACTATCTCAGACCTTGGAGGATGTAAACAAGTCCAGGGGAGATGCATGCATCTCTGCTAATGGACATAAAGAATGCAGCCACAAGGAAAGCAAACCCAGAAACTGCACTGAAATCAGCTCTGACTGGGTACAGAGTAATGTCAGAAGGGGGAGATCACGATGACCAACTCATGGCCCATCTACCCAAGAAACTCATCAACCCAAAAGAGGAGAAAGACTGAGAATACAGACTGATTAGCACTAGGGGCATGCAAATCATTTAGCCAAAAAACATTAATTCCTTTTGTTGGTAAAATGTATAAATAGTGAAAATTTTTGAATGACCTCAGGACCCCCTACCACCAAGAAACCCAGGGTGAAAAAGGACCAACTGCTGCTGGATCCAAGAGTGGTGACTGTCTTCTTGATCTCTTTCTCTCTCTCTCTCTTTCTCTTCTCCCCACCCTCCTTTCCCCTCTATATCTTTCTGTCTCTACCTCAAATTTTACTGTTAAATAAAATCCATACTATTGATTTCGACATATACTCTCATTTGCCCCTTAATTTGCCTTGATTCAGGCAGAGGCATCTCTTAGTAATCTGATTTTAACAGTTGTGACAGATTTTCCCATTTTTATCGGCCTAGACCCACAACATATTTAAATTGCAGTGTTTCAGGGACTCTCATAATTAATTTCCATAATCAGTCATTTTCATTGAATCTTCACCTCATCCTCTGAATAGTAGCCTGAAATATCATACTTTAAGTGCCATATATTATTTTGCCATTAATGCCACCTGGTACATATATTATATCTGGTGACATTTTATTAATTGCCCAGTACCAAGAGTGTATATAAATAATTTCCTCTTCTCTGTCATAAACCTTGCAGAAGGTTTGGCTGAGGAAAGCAAGTATATGCACTAGTGGGCTTGATTTCGGGTGTTTTACTACAGACACTGCTAATATATCAGAGTTGGCAGTACATGTGCTGTGCTTCTTTATTTCTGGCCTTCGCTTCCCTGATCCTGGATAACTGAGGGGAGGAACTGAAACACTAATTAGTGAAAGCAGACTGTACATCCAATTCCCTCCCTCATCCTCTCTTTAGCTGCATAAACTTTTGCCATCCAGTCTGTTATTCTGTTGGCTCAGAGGTATCCTGGATATCTCAATTTTCTTCAATATCCTGTAAGCCATTTCTCTTTTTCAGAGAAACTCTATGCCACTGACTATTCAGGGTTGTTTGCAAGAGAAGTCTTACTGTTTTTACACTCAGTAGGTCCATTTCATCCTCTGCCCAAAGTAAAATTTCCTAATGCTTCATAGCACAGAAACCACTACCAATAGATGTATTCACAGACCCTAATTCTTCTTTCTTTATGCTTTAGCCAGGGTTTAGCAAGCTTTGGTCTATGCTGTCTGTCCTTAGCCAAGGCTGATAACCTCCACTGCTTAGATCTGCTCCCCCTCATCCATTTAGTTTCTGCCACTTAATCAGAACTTATAAACATGCTCCTCCACTCACATGCATATGTGTTTGTACAGCTTTATGCATATCAGTCACTGAAGCTAGGACAGAAACAAAGCAAACAACTGGAAGAGCTCTCTGAGCAAGTTAGTTATGGGTGAACGATCTCACGTTCTGTCTCTGGAAGATAACCTGGGCCATTTCTTCTGGTGGGGATCTTGCTTATGTGCTGAATTCATGCCTGTTGTATGCTTTGTGGAATCACAATACCTCCCGTGCTGCTACCAGTCAGAAGGATTTCTGTGGAGGAGGTAGCACTGTTTCTTTTTCGAGAACACTGCTGAACATGCTTCACATGAAGATTGCAAAGGATGTGGATGAAGTCAGGCAAGATATAGCTATGTTACAGCACTGGCATCTTCCAGTTCATGTCAGGAGACTCTGAGGTGGCAGTGAGTAGCATCCTTCAAGAAGTGATAGGAGTAACTTCCTTGGGGAAAGAGCATATTGAGTGGAGTTTATTTTAGCTGAGAATGCCATTGAGTAAACTAAACCCCAACCTGCAGTAAAGATCTGCCTGCAATGATGCTTGGGCAAAGAGCTGTGTATGATACAAAAAATACCAACTTTGGCTTGTCAGTCTTACATCTGAGTATTCAGAGGCAGGTTGTTAATCACTGATTGAGCTGCAAAAGAGGATGATTCACTGCTCCTTTGCTGGGTTTCTGAGAGGAAATTGATGGGGGATTCTCAGTATTCTGCAGAGCTGAGTAGAGTCAAACACTAATGCTTCACCTTCTACCTGTCTGTCAGAGAAGAGGTGAGGAGGGAAGGGCGTGAGACTAGCACAGGGCTTTTTCCACTATGTTCCTCCAGATTTTTTCACTTTCTGTTTAGGGGAAGTGCAGAAGAGAAGCAATAGAACCCTGGCACAATCAAACTCAGTGAGAGTTTTGCCAGTGACTGCTCTGCAGAAGGATTTAATTTCTAATGTTTTAAATGTAGAACAATGGGTTTGTAGTCATTAAAAATGGCAGATTGAAACAAAACTGCATATCAAACCGTCTTGAAACAAATAAAAATACCAAAACCTCATTATGTGAAAGGGTGATGCACTTGCTAGATGTTCCTCCTTAAAAACATGAAGATTTAGGGATGTATGGGAGAAACTAGCTGTTTATTTCATTCAGCTACAAATATAATGAAAAAAGGAGTTCCTTAAATTTACTTTACTGCTTATTTTTAACATTAAGCACATTTCTAGAATACTGCCTAGTTGTCAGAATTAATGCTGTACTATACCTCAGCAATTCCAAGAATTGCTTTCTGACTATTTCATTACGTAAGGGGAACTTACATGTCTAAATCCACTTAACGGCTTTGAAATTCTTGATTCCTAAGAAAACTCTTCAACATGTGAGTGTGCTGTGTTTTTATAAGCCAGTAAGGAGCTTATATTGAGACAGATAGGAGTATGTATAAGACTCATATTGTATGCCACAAACTTACTTATTTTTGTGGATTGTGATTATGCAAGTGTATTCAACAAAAACATTATGGACTTGCATCATCATTGAAATGACAGGATGGTAAACCAGTGTAGTTACTTTTGTAGATCTCTTGGAAAACTGCCTGTAGTAATACTGGCACTGAAGTTCCTTTTCCACGTAAAAACCTCCCACATTTTAAATTAATGTACAGTTTAACCTGTACACACTGTTTCAGTTCAGAATTAATCATTATATAACCAGTAAGGTTAATCCTGCTGGTTGCTTAAAAGTATAATAAGATACCGTGTTCAAAGGGTGAATAATGGAATAAAACTGCCACTTAGAAGGGGATGTATGGCAGTGATAGATACCATTTTAATTTTAATGATTTTATTCTTTGCACTGATGGGATAGCAATATTAGCTAGAAATTAATTTTAAAAATACTTAAAAGCCTTAGGGGTGGGAATGAGGGCAAGAATAGATAGCTATGCATAGGTGTGGTTGTACAGACATAGACATAGAAGGAATGGATTTTACTTGGCAGTGTTATGAGTCTGTCAATTAAATGTACTGATAGGATTTGATCACCTTAGGCACTTCATAATCAGAAGAAAAAGACATCAACAAGAGGTGATTCTTGTAATTTTAAGACAGTCATTGATGATAACTCAAAAGCTTGGTCATTTAAATGTTAAGATTCCAGCTGAATTCACAGTGGAAGTACTGAATTACACATTGTGGTAATGCATTTTCAGTAAGCTTTACTCTTCCTGTAGGTTTAAACCCTCATCATGGTCATAGTGAGAAGCATTTGAGTTTATAGGCACACCAAATTTCATCTGCTTAAAATAGAACTCTAGTTAGTCAAAACTGAAAATTGGACAGAATCACAGAATTAACTAGGTTGGAAAAGACCTTTGAGATCATTGAGTCCAACCTATGACCTAACACCACCTTATCAACTAAACCATGGAACTAAGTGCCATGTCCAGTCTTTCATTAAATACCTCCAGGGATGGTGCCTCCACCACCTCCCTGAGCAGCCCATTCAAGTGCCCCATCATGCTTTCAGTGACGAACTTTTTCCTAATGTCTCACCTAAACTTCCTCTGGCACAGCATAAGTCTGTGTCCTCCCATTCTGTCTGTGGCTGCCTGGGAGAAGAACACACAGTTCTGAAGAGTTGCTACTTCATTGATATTTAGTAGAGCATATTAATTCAGTATTCTGCACTAGATCAGTGACAACAGTTCCCTTTAAAGAATTTCTACATTATAAAAATACACTGCAAGTGTATAACTCACGATCTCTTACAAACAGTTCTTCAGTTTTGGATGTATTTCAGATCCATATTTAAAGAGATGGTTTTGAAAAAGGACAAATTTCTTCATACTTGATATAATCAAAATTATATAAATCTACCACTTTAAAAAAAGTCTGGAATTTCTGTATTTTCCCGTTTTTCAGAAATTACTATAAATGAAAATGTTACTTCATGATATAAATTAATGTGACAATTTTAAAAAGTGCTATAGATCTTTGGAAAAATAAAATAAGCTGAATGATTTTCAGATAAGAAAACATCTAAATTTTCAGAACTTGCACCAATATTGTCAGACATGTTATTAGTTTGTTTTATCATTTAATTACAGCATACTTCTTCTTTTCTAAAGTCTTATGAGATACCTTAGCATTCCATTGAGAATTATCAAATAAGAATTATATATTACAAATATAGGACAACAGCATTTTTCTATCAAAGGATGTTCCTTTGTTGTTCAAAAAAATGTTTGATGCTCATATTTTTAAAGAAATCCTTTGAAGTTCACTTCAATAGAAACTCTTGCCATACAGACCAGACGAGATTTAGTTTACTAATTAGCTGCTTCATTTTGATTTAGCATATAACAAAATCAAATCACAATTATAGATTTTTTTATTAATTAAACTTTTAAAAACAGCTGTGTATGTGCTGATGGCAAACTTTTAACCTGCCTTCTTCTTTTATTTAATTTTCTTTCTTCTTAATTCCCGGCATTTTTGAAAGGATGGGTTATAGGAAGAAGAGCATTTTAAGAGTTCAGGAATTTGTAGGAAAGGGAAATTAAGTATTTTCTTTTCTCTCCCTTACTTAATCAACTTCTTTCTATCCATATCTCTTCTCAGTATTGAGGACATGCCCCAAAATTTATCATTTTCATCCAAAATCACACCTTACCTTGTGTACCTTTACTGTCTTTACTGCTTGACCAATCCCATTTATTTTGTGTAATCCCATCCATCTCTAGTAGCATCCAGTGAAGCAGCTCTTGTTTAGGTTGTGTTAAAGCTGTCAGTGTTGCCAGTCAGCTTTACAGCAACTGAACTGCTCTTTTGGTTTGCTGGATACAGATGAGCAGAAGGTAACACAGCTCTGTGAAGCTGAAATGGTGAAAGGAGTCCAAAAATTGTCTTGTACCCCTCTACACAGTCTCTCAGCCTTTGAAAGAATACTTGATAATACCTGCATTTGGTGCATCTGTTGGTTTGTCTTTTGTAGGCCCTGCTTGGTTTTATGCCCCAAGTATGACCACAGCTATAAACATTGCACATTATGCCGATTTCTTTTTATATGGCACCTAATGTTTTGAACTCTTCTTAATCCTATTTGGAAAAACATTCAAAAAACACACTGGAAATTGTGTGGATGTTTGTAGAATATAGCCAGAAGGTTTCAGTCTCTGTCCTATGACTCCAGCATCTCCAGGAGATTTACAGGACAGGATTCCTGTGTTGTTCAGTCCAAATCCAACCTTAAACTGGGAAAATAATACCTGTGAGATGGAAGAAATTAAAAATACTCACTGTATTTTCATTCTGGGATGCTACTGTGTTTCATTCAAGCCACATTAGTTTGAGTAGTCTTTCCGTATCCTTTTGGTTAGACAGGTCTAACCACTGGTTTTACCTCAGTGAGCAGAAAAGGGATATCACAGCTTGGCTGCAGTAAAGGTAGTCTGGCAGATGAAGTTGGAGAACAGATGCTTTGTAAGAAAAAGGGAAGTATAAAGCCAATCACTGCCCCTTGCTCCCTGAATTCATGGTAATCAAAGTCTCTGATTAGCTCTGCTATCCCCCTGCCCAAGGCAATATAGCCTAAGTTGTCAGCATTTTCCAGTGCTATTTCAGTTAGGGAGAAATACTTCTATAATTCTCCTCTGTGTGTTAAATTTGGTTTGATTGGAAGCCACTTTACTAGAAAGTAGTTTTTGAGCCTAAGTGCAAAAAATATTTTTTTGCTTCCAATTATTCATCTGATCACTTCTTTAATGGAGCATTTGATTTATTTCAAAGTAATCTCTGCTTTTTATATGCAAATCATGAGTTTGAGAGTGTGCTAATTAAATTATGCAAGGAAAATGCAAGAAAAACTGTTCTAATCAAAAGGTGGAAATTCCATTAAAATGTTTGATATTTATTTATATAGACTTCCAAAGGAGGTAGCAATTGCTAGTCTGAACTACACTGTACACCATGTTCCCAAGACAAATGCAGTACATACACTAAGAAGATTAATGTACTCTGTGAGGCAAGGCATTGCAGTCAGAAACCAATAATCGATATAAATGACCAGTGTGACCCAGGAAAAGATTTTCATTAATTCCAGGTTAAACTGGGGTTGTCCTAATTTCCTAATTGCAGAAACCAGTAATAAATACAAAAGGCCAGTCTGACCCAAGAAAATATTTTCATTTATTCTGGGTAGAGTTATCTTAATTGCCTAAAATACACATTCGGCGGTTTTCAGTTCAGAAGGGAAGTTATCAAAGAACTGAAGTATTCTAATTCTTCTAATGCTGATCAAGTACTTCTCTAAGTTTTAAACAGCTCAACAACACCAGAACTGTTAAAAAGTGCTGAAATTTAGCTCAGCCATCTAAAGAATTTCAAAGCACACATGTTATAATAATCATTGTACTAAGATAAAGAGTTGCTGTAAGTACCAAGAGAATGTTTACCATTAAGGAGGGTTTTATCTTAGTGCATTTTCCAGGAAATAGTGAAGAGAAAACCCACTAAAAAAAGGATTTCCTTTCACGAAGAATTGGTTTTTTAGAATCTCGTTTTCCAGGTTCTCATGCTGTTTGGAAATACCAACAGCAAGTTATCCAAAGACAGAACTGGATGCTTCCCCACATATTGTTTGATGTTAGAAATTTAGGTGGGCATATTTTTTGCTGTTTCCATGTCAGACAAGCAAATGCTTCCTCGAAGCATTTGGATTTCTTTTTTTTTTTTTTCATCATCACTTCTTAAAATTGAAGAAAGTGTTCCCCATGTCTCTTTTTTTTTTTTCTTTTTCTTTTCTGTTAAAATGTTGTATTGTTAGTGCTTTCTCAGTAGTTGGGAATTTAAAATAGTGCTTCATCACTGTACAAGGGGTTGCAGGCAAATGGAAACTCAATCTCTGCTTATCCTGAATTGCTCTCTATGTTGTTTTTTCATGAGCTCAAAGGAAAAGATATGCCCTGCAGTCTTCCTAACAGCAGGATTTACATTTTCAGTCCTCCAACTCATTCTGAGTACTGTAAGCTCTCTTTTGCTTCCTGTCACTTTATACTATCAGCAGAACACCCACGTAAGTCATTCATGAGACATGAACACCATTGTGAGGAGAGCTGGGTTGCAGCCCGTGTGGCCAGCACTGAGCCCTGTCCCTGCAGAGCATATGCAGCTTGGATGTGAGCAACTCACTGGTTGGAGTTGACACAGCCACGCTGAAGTAGAACCTGTGCTGAACTCTTGAGAAAGTGGTTTAAACTGTGAGAGGGCAGAAAGGGAAGGGATGGCAGTGTATTTCACTGCTCTCCAACTCAGCTGCACCTGCCTTGGTTCATGGGTAATTTCCTAAAATAATATCAAGAATTCTGAAGGATTTCATGATGATCCTAAGTACTAATTGCAGAATGAGGTGCAATACTTACATTAAGTTCTACTGCCCTTTCAGCTCATGAGTTACTCATTATAATGAGCAATCTTTTCCTTCATATTTATGAACCTAGTAGTAAATGTACAGTACTGCAATAGCATAAAAATAAAAATTATTCCAATGACCTGAGAAATAAAAGGTCCAAGAAAACAGAGGCAGTGAAAATGGCCAATTCACAACTGGTTAATAAATGACGTTTCAGAGACATGATTCTTGAATTGAAATGTAAGTGAAAAAGTAGTCTATTGAAGTAGTTTCAGGGAGGCCTTCCAGTTGAGATCTTCAAAGGCATATAATTCATGGAACAAGTGTTAATTGAAAATTGTTGGAAGTGAAGTTCCTAGAGTCGTAAAATGTAAAAGTTACAGAAGTTTTGAAGGCATGGAAAAAATTACGGCACAGGTAGGGTCCAGATTCTTTCCATTGTCACTCACCTTTCCTGAAATTTGGGGGAAAATTGAAGCTTAATAATCAATTACTTGTCAAAATTATATTTAGTGTGTATCTGAAAGAGTGTGCAATATATACAACAGCTCATAAATGGCACAACTTCTAAGTAGTAGCAAATAGTTTAGTGTTAGAGACAGATATCTTGCTGCATTATTATATATTATTATATATTAGTACGACATTATTACTTTTTCTTTTGTGGTTAACATACTTTCAAAATATAAATAGGAAAGCATAGGAAATGTCAACATTGTTGACATACGTAAAATAGAAGACTAAATCTAGAGGATTTCGCAACTATGTGTAAACACAGATAATGCTATAATGCAGATAATGAATCAGAGTTTTCAGAGGAGAAATTAGAAAATATAGATTAAAAATGTCAAGTGTATCCATTATAAGGTGATTGAGTGAGCATAGCATCAACAATTGGCTATAAATTTGGCCTGCCCTATAAGTGTCTATTTATATAAATGTATGTACGTGCATACATATATTTTTTTATATAATTATGTATTTATGTGGTGTTTATCCAAAATGTGAGCAGCTGGGAGTGTTTCTATACCTCATCCTGTACCTGAGGTTCCCAAATTGGCTAAGGTTGGAAGGCACCACAGTGGGACTTCTGGTCCAGCCTCCTTGCTCAAGCAGGATCACAGTAGAGCACGTGGCACAGGATTGTGTCCAGGCAGTTCTTGAGTATCTCCAGTGAGGGACACTCCAGAATCTCTCTGAGCAACCTCTTTCAGTGTGTGATCACCCACACAGGTTAAATGCATTAAGGTTAAATGAATTTTAATACATATAAAATGCACTAAAGTTAAATGCATTTAGCATTGTAATTTTAAGATAGTTCTGTATTTTTTATTGTGAGAGGAAAAAAACTTGTACACTTTCTCTGCAATTACTCTGGGACTAGGAAGCATAGGAAGCACCCAATAGGACAGGTAGGTGATTAATCACACCTTAATAAAGCGAATGCTCACCCTACATCTTTGATGAAGTCACTAAATATAAAACAAAAATAAATTTGGCCTATTTAATTTCACATTTTAGTCATTAATTATTTTGGCTCATATTTTCTGAATTTGTCTATATTGCTATATTTAGGAAAAAGTTAAAACTTCATATTATTTGGGTTCCATTTTGCATTTCATAGTCTGTAGCTTTAGAGAAAATTACTGCTGCGGTGATGATATACTTAATAGCAGTTCTAAAAGTCTGACAGGTAAGTAACGTTTTCTATGCACTGTTGTTATCATGAACAATTTAAGTAGTATTTTTAGATTTCTTTTATGTTGCAGCAGCTGCTCTCAATTTCTCTAAGTGAGATTGCAGTTGCTGAAAGGCTGCTTACTTCCTCTCTCTCTTCTTGCAAAGAAAATGACATACTGTGTTAGCTGATTTATAAACTGGTGAGGAGGAGGGTCGTTTAGTTTCAAAGAAGCTATTATTTCATGGATTTTTAGGGCAGAAGAGTCACCATTTTCTTTTTGGCTGTTCTATTAGAAGTTTGTGGGAGGAGAAAAGTGGCTGCTGTTCGTAAGAGGCGTACAGAAGTGTATCTATGCTACAGCTTTATTCTGTTGTTGCAGGATGTGAATTAACAGGATGCAGCTAGTCTGAAGAGGCATATGCAACACATTTTTTAGCCCTAGAGCAGAAATAGAGCTTTGGCTTTCAAATCTAGAATGTAAGGGGAAAAATGTATCTAATTTCTGGCAGAAACTTTAGCCTTAAAGGCTTGGTTACTCAAAAAAACTCTTTAAGATAAGAGTTTTTCTTTTTCTATCATTATTTCCATTTGTTTATTTCCTAAGTGTGTATTTTCTCATTCTTCCTGTGTTATTGACTTTGGTTCTTTGATCGGAATTCAGTTATCTGTTTTTTAAAGTAGCTTTTAATTTTTAAATCAATATTATCTATGCTAAAAGGCAAAAGAATCTGTGTAAATATGACAGATTAATGCCTCGCCTGTATTTTCAGATTTTACAGAGACATTTAGACTATTGGAAGATAGTTCATAACAACTGCTGATTTCTGTATGATTTTAGCTATACCATGTCATCTGAAAACTACATTTGTTGCCTAACAACATATTGTAGCACAAAATCTTGTGCATACCTATTGGAGAACATACTTGCATGTTCTGAAATGTTACTGTTACTCAGTGATAGTTCCATTTCCAGCTTGCTTTGAGGCTGCATGGTAGGACACCCTGTAGATACAGTGGCTACCTAAAGTTTTGCATCCTAATCAGATGAGGTAGAAGGTGGAAAGAGAAGCACAATAAAGTGAAACTTGTAGAATATTTTACAAGCCAGGACAGTTTACTGTTTATATTGCTCTTTTTGCCAGGCCAGTGTCACCTCTGCTGAATCCAGAAAACATTTACAGAAGGGTTTCCAAATGCATATTGTAAACCTTGCAAGAGTTACGATGTTTGTGTTTTGAGGAACATTTTCCTCCCTTTTCTATCACCATACCATCTAAATTATCTCCTGCAGCTGATAACAAAGGTCCTCTGTGCTAAGGTGATCTGAAAGTAACAGAGTTTCTAAGGAGATTTTTCACTGGACTGTGAATCTTAAAGGGTCTTTACATTCATTTCTACCACATCACTACCTTAAGAACTTACTCTCTACCATCATAAAAATGTTAAAGCAAGTCTCTGTAGACAAAATTGCTGAAGAATCACCATTCTCATTGCACTGGGACAATTGTCCTGTATTGTAAAGCCAAGACTGCCTCCCTGTCATCACCAAACATGAGCTGTGGCTACTGACTTGTTTCCTTTGCAGTATCTAAAAGCCACCTCTTCCAGCATCTTTAAACTCATCCTTCACCATGTTTCCTCAATGAAGCTGCATTATTTGAATTCATCTAGCATTGAAGTTCCTCTCAAATACAGTAGATGATTTACAATGTTTTCTAAGGTCCCATACTGCTATATAACTACATCAATATAAGATATTAAAAAGCTAGTTCCCATAAAATTTCTGGTTAATGCTTAATAATTCTCAGAAATGTTCGGATTGCAGAGCATGGGAATAATTGCTGAATTCTCCTCACAAGCATATCTTTGTCAGGCAGTCATAAAGTAAGTTGAAAGCAAAATGGTTTATAGAAAATTAGTTACATAGCTTGTAAAATGCTCTACAATATACTGCAAACAAAAGGGAAAATTTTCTGCAATTTCACAATTTTGTACTTGCTCAGATGGCCATTAACCAACAAGATGAAAATCAAATTTATCCTATTCACGCTATGAATTATCTGTGATTAGCAGTGTATAGAATGTGATTTTCTAAAGCTTCTTTCATATTCAAGGTATCGTCAAGCACTTCACAAAAAAAAAAGAAAAAAAGGGGACGAAATAAACACCATAAGTATACTAAACATGTATAGGATAAAAAAACTTACCCTTTTCTTTAGGCCAGGATTGAATCTTTGCTTAGTGACTTTTAGAAATCTTGTGTCATAGAATCCTAAAGTCAAGGGAGTTTTGCTATTTCTAGTCTTGTACATTACAATAGTTTTTGAGGCATTTGATGTGTCCTGCTATCAACACTGAATCTAGAATGGCTGGCAGTCGTGTTCCTTTCTTAGTGGTGTAAATTCTGTGCATACGCCTTAAACTGGACATGTTCTATAAAACCCATAATCCCTTTATATGTATTTAGGAGTCATGGGCCAATCTCTGAAAAGTCCAGAAAGAATGAGAATTTACTTACAATATTTTTATTTTATTATTATTTGACATAGTGTTTTCCAAGCTGCTGTAATGAACTTGAGTCATGCTTTGTTAACTCTTCTGAACAAGGTTTCTGTATTCTGTGGTGCCCACATACCTCCAGCTAATTGGGCTTTCTGAAGTCATTGTGTACCGTAAGATTTGCAGTGCTGTTCCAGAATGTATCTCCACATATCATGGTGATCATGTGCATGGAAATAAGGTGGGACTTGCATTTGCCTTCGTGTCACTGAGGTGGTAGGATCTAGGCTGCAACAAGCCCATAAGTAAAAAAGACTGGAGTAGCACAAATGTAAGCTTTCCAGTTGCTGTTCAGTAACACCACCCAACTCTTTTGTGCACATCTAAATAACTTTAACAAATCAAAGTCTATTCTAACTACCAGAAAGGATGGTCTACCAGTAGGCATGTAGAGACAGGAGTACAAATAACATAGAGCATCACTATAATGATAGAGGTAAACTTAACCACAGCGATCATGTAGCCAGTACAAGGTCTTTAAACAGCTATAGCTGGAAATATGGCTGGAATCTTTTAGCAGGATCTAGCTTCCTTGTGCAAATAGCAAAAGCCAGTGAAGATGAAAAGGAAGTAAGAAGCTTGCTAGAGCCATTCCATTATAACAGAGAGGAGGAGATACTACTGGCTTATGAAGCAATTAAGTATATCTACAATACAAAGAAATACAGATATGACTGCATTTTTACCATTGATGAATGCACAATTCTAGAGTATCAAAATCTGAAAAAAAGCTGCTTACCCATATAGTGATTATCAAAGTATTTTAGTTAAATGGTGTTTACACTGTTCATTAATTGATTTGGTACTTTCAAGAGCTACCCTGCCAGTTTGACAATTATGCACTCTAAGCTTTTCACACACTAAGTAACCAAAATAAGCAAAGATTTTCTGCACATCATCCTCACCATGTCTTGCTCAGTACTAAGAAGTTTGAGGGCTTTGTAGGTAATTTTTTATTCTTCAAGATGATTTTTCCTCTTTTTTTTTGTTTTCTTAGACTACCACCAAGACTTTTACTATTATCAGATGCAATCTGAATGTCTGTAAGTCTGAACTGAAACCATTGAGCCCTTTGAAGACACCTCTTTCAAGGTTTCACTTGATAATATTAAACATCATCAGCTGAGTCAGTTTTGAGATAGTAATATCAGGGTAACATGGTCCATGGGTTCTTTCATTATTAAGTCCCCACAAGTTTGCAACATTTACCATCTTACTTAGTAAGTAAGACCTATTATGGACTTGAAACAAAAATCCTATATGAAGGAGGGTGATACAAAGAGTGATCTGATTTAGATATCAAGCCCCCAAATGGGATCTAGCATTAGGAAAAGGTACTTTCATATTCAGTCATTCCAGTTTGCTTAGTGACTGCGTTTTGCATGGAGCACTGCTTTCCTGAGCCTGTGTCTGTGTGGTTCTAGCTGTGCAAAGTGGCAGCTGCTGTGGATGTTCTCCAGGTCAGTGAGCTGGCTAAGGCAAATTTATGTCACTCATCCTTCCTCTGCCAAGGAATGTGGGGGGAGTATCAAAGCAATGTACCCATTCTGATACTACTGGAGTGACAAAAGACTGCTTTAGGCCATGCATTGTAATGCTCTGTAAGACTAAGCCAGTGAGTTTCTACCTGTCAGCAATCAGTGTCATTACTTGAGATTTTGGGTGAATCTGGAATATGAAATACAGTTTTTCATTCAGAGTTCCTCACCTGCACCAAACACGTCCATAGTATTGAATAAATGAGTAGTATTTTAGAAGTATTTTTTGCAGTCATGAAATTCCCATCTGAGCACAAAACAAATCCTTGGCTCCTTTGTGTATTTCCAGACAATGAAAGAATTTTGATTGTTAATAGTTTGTCAGGTACTGGTTTTTATGGCCACTGCTTCCTTAATGCACTGTGCCATACAGGCTCTTTAGTGTCCTGGACACTGAGAATTAGCATCCTGCATGAAGTCAGATGCTAGCATTATAGGTAATTCATAGTAAATGTAAGAAATTCATCACTGTTGTAGTTGATTGATAGCAGCAGCAGGGCATTTCACTTGAGACTTCTTCAACACATATAATCTTAAATCCAATTTAATATTAGGTACAACTTATTATGTACCTGGCTGAAAGCAACATCAGAACATTTCTTTCATCTCATTCCTACACAGCTTAAGAAACACAAGAAACATCCGAGGGCTAAAAAAAGGTCAGTAAATTAAACAAGAACAAAAATTGGCATTATGTCTCTTCTTTCAAGTTTGCATGGAGAATTTTCCATGCCTGTGTGCTCTGAAAAGGGCTGTAATCCAAATGACACACTGCTGATCTGATGATCCAAAATTACTTTCAAGGCTTGGGCAAGAGCTGTGGATTAAATTCAGCTTTTACTTAGACCTCATTCCAAATACAGAAATACATAAAGAGATGGTGAATTCTCATGGTTGAACATTGCAGCAGAGGTGTATCTGAATCGTTTTAAGGGTGCAAATCCAAATTAAAATTCTGTGATGCAGAAAGAACAAACTAAGGCAGATTAGAGTAGGGGAAAGCTGGACACAGTAGGTGTGTGGGTTAGAGTGCTGTGATTGATCTCCTAAAGATACAGCAGTCTGTCTGAGAGGCCAACAGGAAAGCTGCTTATCATGCGCAGCATTCATGACAAGTGAGCAGCTAGATTCTGACATAATGCAGAAAAAATCAAGAAACACAGATACCAATCTGGTCCCCATGAACTGGCCAGTCCTGGGATTTAGAATTAATGAATTTTTTTTTTTTTTTTAATCTCCTCAGCATAGTGTTTTTGCTGTCTGTGTGGCGGAAGTATTTGCTCAGATACTTCGACCTTCCTGCGCTTTATGCTCTCTGTCTCTCTGCCAGCACCTAGGTGCTTTTATTGTTCCTCGCCACAGCTATCTCCTAATTTGTTGCCTCAGCCAGCTGTTCCTGCCTCTACTTAGCGTGTGCCTGGCTTGCATCCTGTCTGAGCCTCCTTCCTTATTATCCTAATGTTGAATCGTGTTATGCCAGTGTAATACACTCTATTAGCTAAATAGTCTCCTTTCAGTTTAATTGGGAAAGTGGCCTTGACAATAAGCTTTATCGAATTTTACTAAAAAATAAAAGGTGCTGCAGGGAGTCCAGAGAAGGGCAAGGACCCTGGTGAATGGGCTGGAACACCAGTCTTATGAGGAGTGGCTGAGGGAGCTGGGAATGTTTAGCCTGGAGAACAGGAGGCTCAGGGAGGAGCTTATTGCTCTCTATAACTACATATAAGGAGGCTGTAGTAAGGTGGGGTCAGTCTCTTTTCTAGGTGACAAGTGACAACATGATAGGGAGTGGCTTCAAGTTGCATCACGTCAGGCTTAAATTAGATATTGGAAGAAATTTCGTCATGGAAAGGGTGTCAAACATTGGAACAGACTGCCCAGGGAAGTGGTGGAGTCACCATCCCTGGAATTGAAAAAAAAAATATGTGACTATGGCACCTGAGAACATGGTTTAATGGTGAACATGGTGGTGGTGCTGGGTTAGACTTGATGGTCTTAGAAGTCTTTTCCAACCTTAAGCATTCTGTGATTCTGTGAACCAAGCTATGATTAGGATATTATTTCTGTTACTGCTATTTATTTTCCAGGATTAAATATGCCACTGGAAAATCTTTTTATAAGTGTCTGTTCTGGTTCTGCCCAGGACAAGATTAGTCTTTGCAGTAGCCAGAAGGGGGCACGCCTAGAAGCTGGGAGTTATTCTATACCCCCTGATGCCATTGCTGGGGTCAGGGGGAAAGGGGTCTCTTACAAGGAGGAGTCTTTTCCAGTCAAGTAAGTGTGGCAGAGGGAGTGCTCTGATCCCGATTCTGAACATCTTTCACATGGCTCACTCTTCTCTCTCTTGTACACTTGTTATTAATGTTGTTGCTGTAACTGCTCATTTCCTTATCTCATTGCCATCTCCAGTAAATTGTTCTTGTCTCAGCCCATGATCTTTACCTTTTGTGCCCCCAATTCTCCTCTCCAGCCACCAACAAGGGAAAGGGATGGGGGGAGTGAGCAAGTGGCAGTGTGGTTTGGAGAATATCAGTGGCAGCGCTAAATTGAGGAGTACCATTCCTAAATCACCACAGTGGCCAGAGGTACAGACTAGCGACAAAGTGTGCATATATGTACATGTATATCAAGACAGTTTTATGCATTTTTATTTTTCCCTTATTACCATTTTGCTTCCCTGTGAAAGATGCTAAAAGTGCCTTTTGCAGCCTCACTTACTAGGTTCTTTTAGGAAGTACTTTCACAATTGAGACAGAATACTTCATTATTATGATGGAAATTTTTACACCATTAAAAATACAGTGTAAAATATGCAGAGAGACTATCGGGTTAGAATTTGTGTGAAATGGAAATGTAAAGGATGACACCTGTTTTGAATCACACTACTGAAAAAAAATGCATGATTTATTCCAGTAGCTCCTTTAATTATTGTATTTTTATAGCTTGCCTTGTGGATTAAAAATAAAAGCAAGACCTTATTTATCCACTATTTTGGTGACGTACCTGTGCTTTAGGTATTACTAACCCCTGCTTGTTCTTTAAAGTTCTGAATGTAAGGCTTTATCTCCTCAACCTCCCTTTCTAGAGTAGAATATACAACCCTTTTATGTCACTAGGGTCAAAAGGAAGCCAGCTTGCATGAGAAGGGTTCAAGCTGTCTACTGTCTGCAATGCTACCTGTAATTCACACAAAAAAGTCCAGATATTAAGAAACAAGAGGCAATTCTGTCAGCTTGTATGCTTGTAAATATATGTTTAGTCTCCATTCAGCTTCAATTTAAACAAGCTATCTTAAACTCCAGTGGAATTCAAGATGGGATGAATTCTTCAGTAGGCACACAAAGAATTTGCTAAAAGCTGAACAAGTACTAGTCCTTGCAGCCTTCCATATATCCCATATTATGTTCTAATTTCATCAAAAAAGAAACACACAACAAACCTGTAGTATGAAGCGTAGCTTGTTAAGAATCTGAGCTCCAGGCAGGGTTAAATATAAAATGTTAATGCTGAAAATTGTTCATGAATATAACAATCTCAGCTCATTAAAGACTGAGACAGTATTTTACACCTATTGAACTTTCTAACATGTTAATATCTATTACAAATGTTAAAATGTGTGTTACTTAGATTGGGCATTCTTCTAAAGTAAGTTATCTTTGAGATCCCTTTCAACCTAAACCATTCCATGATTCTATGAGCTTCACATTCACAAGCCCCAGTTATCCTGGGGCAGTATAACCACTCTGGTATCTGCTAGAAGGACAATACAGCAGAAAACAGTCCAGGTTTCTGCATTGCACTGGTGGTGACTTCCTGAAACATGTGTAGTGATGAGATCAGGTTTTCTGGAGGGATCTCATACATGCCAGGAAGGAGAAACTGGTCAGCTTGTGAGATTCAGGAGCAGTCTTTTTTTGCAATGACCATGAGATTGTGGAGTTCAGGAACCTGCAAGAAGGGAACAAAGCCAAAAGATAGGACCACAATCCTGTTCAGAATTTTTCATGTTCAGATGTCTGCTTGGAAGAATCCCATGGTATACAATCCTAGAGATAGAGGTTCTAGAAGAAATGGTTGATTTTTAAGAATAGCCTCCTTCAAGTTAAAAAATAGTCTCTTTTCAAGTGCAGAAAATCAAACAAATGTGGCAGGAGGTCCACATGATTGAACCAGTAGCTCTGGACAAAACTCAGAATTTAAAAGGAAGCATACAAGAGATGGAATCAGGGCCAAGTCGTGGAATACAAATACCCTCTCTGAGAGTGAAGGTATAGGATTGAATCTGCCATAACATGGAAGGCAACCAGAAGGGGTTCTATACATGTAAGAAAAGCAAAAGAAAGACTAGAAAAATGCAGGCCTGCTGTTGTAAGGATCAGGAGACTTTGCAAAGCAAGGCAATGTCATGGAAGTCGTTGAGGCTTTTTTCACCTGTCTTGGTAGGTAAGACTGACCTTCAGGAATCTCAAGCTCCTGAGTACTGGGAGAAAGTTTGGAGCCATGATAAACATCTGAACACAACAAAAGACTCTTTCACTGTGAAGGTGGTCAAATAGTGGAACAGGTTGCAGAGCCTTCATCTGTCAAGATACATGAACTCTGCCTGGACACAGTTCTGGAATACCTGTCCTACCTGACTCTGCTTAAGCTGGCAGCACCAGACTAGATCATCTCCAGAAAGTCCCTTCCAATATAAATAATTCTGTGATTATGTGAACATAAACAAGTACAGGCACACAGATTCTTTAGGAAGAAGATGCAAGGAGGCATAGTTCTTCTATATTTTGAGTTCTATTTTTCCTGAAGTTTTGTTAGGCGCTTTTACATATAAACTCAGGAACAAATAAAAATGCCTTTTCCCATTGTAAGCACAACTTAACCACAAACACAAGGAAACATAATGGTACACAACTTACTTATGTTAAAAATTTGAACTGTATTACTTGTGGGAGTTTGTAAAAAGTTATCAGTATTAGTGACCATTCATTCAAAGGTGGTTTAATGTAAAATAATGGTATGTTTTGTGTGTTTGACTCTTGTTTCTACTGTGGCTGACACAGTGAGGGAAGAGGGTTTTCAGGGCAAATCATAAGTCCATGGTGTTTGTGGTGGAGGCTTAGAAGTTATTTCTTTGAACTTCTGCATACATCTTATGTATCTAGTCAGTAATGTTTTGGCGTCTCACAGATGTAAACTCCTGGGCAGTGCTCTGTGCCTCTGTTTCTCTCCTCTCCTGTGAGGCTGCAGCAGCACTGACACAAAGCATTAAGTACCCAAATATGTGAATCATCTGTGAGTACTTCATAGCTCATAGGCCCAGATCTGTATATCTACTATATGTAGATGTGTTTTATTCATTGAGGCAATAGTTTGACATCAGAGAAATCCCATAATACGTGTGTTTCTTGAGCAAAAGCAATGCACGAGATGGAATTGATGTTACTTTTTCCTGAACAATAAGTCTTCAAGATTTGCATGAATAAATCGTAACGCAGGAGTATTAACCTGGGCTGAGTAGATAGATATGCTCTTTATGCTTTAAAACATACTAAAGTAATGGATACCGTATTAAATTGTAAACCTTCAGTAGGAAGTCAATTGACAAATAAAAACTGAAAAGTACAAAAAAATCCCCAAAACTTGCACATGTAAACCAGTTGAAGCAAAATATTAAAACATATTTTAAAGAGTAATAAATTAGAATCATATAAAGAATAACAGTGTATTATAGCTAGTTATATATATATATATAAATATAACATAGTATTATGTTTTGACCAAGTAATAGGAACTTTAAAATGCATGCATACTTTTGATGATAAAATTTACTTTTTCTTTTGTAGAAAATGATGAGGTCGTCCGTGTTTCACATGTTCATACTAAGCATGGTTGCTGTCGATGTGATTGTTGCTGCTAGTAATTACTATAAAGGAGAAAATTTCAAGAGACAATATGATGAATTTTACCTTGCTGAGGTGAGTATGCTGAAACAACTATCTGGGTAATTTTTGAGATAAGAATTAAAAAATATGACTGTCAAGAACATTTTAGTATGTAATTTTTTATTCCCTTAAGCATTCCAAGAATACCTTGCTAACTTATTCAACTTCCTCTGTCTGACAATGGCTGACAGCCCTATCTTACAACCTTTTGAAAGGTAATTTCCTCAAACAAAATGTTAGTGGTAGTGAGCTGAGGCTTAAGTATAACATCTGCAGGCAATACATGGCTGCTAGGTTGCTATCTTTCTCTAGCAGGAGTGTGACATTCAGAAGAATTTAACTTTAAAAAGATGACTAAACACTGTATTTTAAAAATATAGTATAGAAGTTCTTCCTAAATCATCTTTATTTATATATATACTTAACTGCCAGAAGGTCTGTAAGCATAACCAAAATAGTGTTACAAATAGTCTGGCTTCAGCATTCACAAGAGCACATCACCAAAAAAAACATTTTCGCAGGCATTAATTTTGTAAAGGAGGAGTTTGTGGTCCTGAACCAGTGAAGTGGAGGTACAAGTGACATTCTGACAGGGAGCCTGCTTGAGTCATTAGCTGGTCAAGGATCTTACTGCAGAGCATGCACTAGAGATCCTAGAACCTTGCATATTTGTAATTAATTCAGGTAAAGGCGGGGTTAAAAAAGGAATTGAAGTCTTTGGTACTAATGTATAGGCAAAGCTTCAAATAGATACTTGTTTTTCCTAAATCAAGTGCAGTCAGTATTGTCACATTCTTTATTAAAATACTTATATCCATGGGCACTGTGAATTGTCACTGTATCGGAGTTAAAAATCACCAGTGCTGAAAGATCACTTCTTTAACCAGTGCACCAAGATCAGTGCTCTGAAAGTGTTGATCACAGTTGCCTGGACTGGAGACATGTCTGCTTTATGCTTACTGCAGTTTCCCTGGCTTCAGTAGTTACACTGTCCTTTGGAGCCAGAGGGGTCATTCTCAGACTAGAATGTATGATAGCAGAATGTTCCTGGTTGTTCCTCTGCTTTTGGTTTTTGTGTGGTTTTCTATGTCTAAATGCCTTTGATATTCAGACTCCCACATCCAGCTTTAAACCCTTTAGTCCATAAGAGTGCAATGCTTTATGTGTCTCCTTTGTTTAAGGTTGAGTCAATACATATTTTTAATCTTAGTTTTAGAATTTGTATCTGATCTCTTAGAATTGTATGAAGCTGAGAGTTCACCAGTTCTGGGAAAAAATTAGAGCAAAAAAAAAACCTGTTAAAAACAGCACCAGAGTCCAAACCTTTAAAAAAGTGCAGATTATAGAGACAGCACTGCTGCATCATTCTGTTGTGTCCCATGCTGCTGGGTATAGCTGTATTTTGTGTGAATATTTAGTCAATGTTGGCATGGACAACAATTACAAGAATAATTGTGAAATGTGTTGTCTTCATTTTGCCTCAAATTCGAAGTCTGTTTGAAAAACTACATGAACATGAAAATTATTATCCTGAAAATAAGACATTGGAAAAAAAAACCCAGCAAAGACTGGGTAGTCTTATGACATGCCCCACAATCTTCATCATGGTTTAACCCCAGCCAGCAGCTCAACCCCATGCAGCCTCTTGTTCACTCTCCCTCAGGGGGATGGGGGAGAGAATGGTCAGAGTAAAGTGAGTGTCTCAGTTTGAGACAAATTTAGTGAAAAATATTTTTTGATAGAAAGCAGGTTGTAGTTACCCCTCTCCCATTAGGTTTGGGAAAATAAATATTTTTTGGAGGAAAGTGAAGAAGAAAAAGATACTAATTCTTTAACAAACACACAAGAAAATAATAATAATGTTAAATAATAAAATTTCTCGCTGTGGAGAGAAACTTTGAAGAGTTTAGAGTCTTTCTGTGGATGTGGCTCTCTCTCTCTTCTTCAGAGATGGGCTGGTGTGGGGGATCCTCCCTCCAGGCCAATGGAAGGTCTCTCAGTGAGGGTTTGATGTTCTGGTGTTCTGAACTAGTCTAGAAGAGAAGAAGAAGAAACTAAAGTCTCAGGAAAACTCCGTCTCTCTCTTTTTGAACAAACAGAGCCGAGAGTTGGCTGGAAAGTAAAGATGGATGCTTCTTTCCTGCTCTCTGTCGCAGCAGCTATCACTCTCCACAGCTGAAGAACAACAGAGAGGAGTAGTGGCCTTGAAGCACAGAACTGTTCTGAAAAAGTTCTTCTGGCTATTTTTTTTTTCTTTCTCTCTCTTCTCGGGTTCAGTTTAAAGGTAGAGAAAAGCATAAGATTTATTTTCTGGGCATAGAGTAGGCAATATGGGATACATCATAAAGTCACACCAAGACAGTGAAACAACTCATGGGTTGAGATAAAAATGGTTTAATAGGTAAAGCAAAAGCCATGGACACAAGCAAAGCAAAGCAAAGGATTCATTCACCGCTTCTCATGGGCAGGGAAACCATCTCCAAGAAATCCAGGATCCATAATCTGTAACAGTAACTTTGGAAGACAAGCACCATAACTTTAAACAGGGCCTCCCGCCCTTCCTCCTGCTTCCTCTAGACTTACATGCTGGGCACAATGCCCAGTGGGATGTGATATCCCTATGTTCAGCTGAGATCAGCTGTCCCAGCTGTTCCCTCTCCCCACTCCTTGTGCACCCCCAGCCTGCTCCCTGCTGGGGTGACAGGCAGAAAAAGTCTTGCCTCTGTGCAAGCGCTGCTCAGCAACAGCTAAAACATCCCTGTGTAACCAACACTGTTTCCAGCACAAATCCAAAATAGCACCATACAAACTATGATGGGGAAAATTAACTCTGTCACAGGCAAATCCAGTACAATATCTGGCTGGAAACAAATAATTAAGTCAGCATTAGAGCCTGGGACCATGAACTCTTCACAGCATGCATTTTTGCTTTATGCCCAGGATACAGCAAGTGGAGCCTGGATTCTTAACAAAATAACATTAATTCTATTTCTATTCAAAATAGGGAACACTCCATGTCCTATTTCTATTTTGGCTCTGAATATATAGTATAATTATGCTTTTATTAATCAGTGCTAGAAACAATCTCTTCAACATTTATTTCAAGGATAGAGTTTGCAGGATTTTTTTTTCCAACAGAAATATTTGCCAGGGTTTATTCAAGGTGAGTATGTAATGTAGACTACTATATTATGATCCTGTCCTAGAAGCAATGTCCAGTTCTCTTTAACAATACATTTTTCTGTTTCTGCATAGCTTAGATAATTGATTTCTTAGTGGTGAGGTTGTCAGAAAACTCATTTTTTTACGTTCTACATTTTACATTTCTAAGTATATGAAGTAAAGTATTCTGGGATAGAGAAAGGTGGGATTTTTTTATTTGTAAAGCATTTTTTTGATGTCCATTTGTTGGATTTCCTAGTTTTGTTTTGTTTTTTAATCCTGTGGTGCTTTTACTAGAGGCACTATAAAAATCAAAGTAACAAAACCTTAGTATGTTATTGAAGAAGGAACAAAGGGAAGTATCAGAAGAGGAGAAGAGTAAAAAAATCCTAGGAGAGAAGAGAAATTGATAAGCTGCTGTCATTTCCTATTTGGTTGTGAAACTTGTTCTTTCTAGCACAAAGGGTGAACAAAGGAAATATTTTTAAGAGCCTTGAAGAGGCTGAATACTCAAGTGATGCAGATTATTCCACAGTGGCTAGTTTGTTTCCTTGGTGAAGAAGACCACTTGGAGCAGAATGCACTGCTGTTGCTCTGTCTTTTTCATTAGAGTAAGCTACAGAAAGCTTTCCCTTCAGTGGGAGCTGACTTGTGCGGCCAACAGTGGTGAGGATTCCCTTTGCTGAAGGAAATGGCCAGATAGATTACAGCAAGCATATCTGGCTTTCTGATACATTTTCCAGCAGTTATCTTGGAAGCTGCTGGCTTTAGGAGGAGATGTGTCTAATAAAATATCTCACTTGATCCATTCTATGGATCACACATTAATACTTCCACTTAAAGTCAGTGGGCACATCTAAATGAATTTATTGAGATGCCCAGTATGAAGAAAAGAAACCTGTTTTCACTTTTGGAAAGAGAAGACAGACTCAAGAATGCAGAGGTTAGACAAGAAGATAAAAGAAATTAATCTATACCCATTATTTGCATAATTTTATATACCCAGTAGTAAATAAGAGCTTCTGGCAGGCATTTCAACTTGTGTGCATCAGTCCTGCAGACTAAGCAAAACCAGAATTTTAGCAGTTTGACTCAAAACCCCAGTGCAGTATCCTGGAAAGAGTCAAGCTTCAAACACATTTTGGTAATTTGTAATCAGGATGCTGACTTTACCTCCTCAATACCTAGAGAGAATAGTGATGTATGTTTGGTTTTATATGGGTCTTCCATTAAAACATGTTACAGACTAGCTGTCTTATTTGACTTGCATACGATTCCTACAAACTCTGAATACCAGAGCTCAAAACGCGGTGCACCTATATAGTTTCTCCTAGATTCCTTGTGTAACCTGTCCCTTTGCACTGCTGCCTTTGGGTAGCTGTTGCCCTGTCCTGGATGAAGGAAGGATTGAATGCTGTGTCAAATCTGGTAGGGAGAGAAGGGCTAGAGGTCTGTGCCCTTAATCACACTGATCCTCCATGGAAGAATTCTTGTCTTTCCTGACAGCTTGATAACCTTTCAAGTAAGACACAGCTACAAAGAAAACGAACTGATTCTGTCACTGTTGGATGCTGACTGATAGTGAGCTCTGCCTCTGCCAAAGAAACAGGCTAGTGGCTACTAACAAAATGTAATGTTGATAAAGGTGACATTAATACCATAAAGCTTCCAGGTGAAAAAAAGGGACATAACTATCAGAAAAATGGCCCATTCCTGTTAGGTCGTCTTTGGCCTTCCCAAAGCAAAAATGGCAACATGGTGGAGGGTGGCTGCTCAGCAGCTGCTCGTGTTACACCTGCTTTTTCTGCTCTGGCTTGTTTGCCTTTGCCTTTTCTCTACAGCAAAGGAATTATTCCAGCTTTAAAAAAACCACACAAAACTATAAAATTGTATTGCATTTCACACCTAACAAAAAGTTCTAGTCAGATATTCTGAATCTTCTCCTGTAATTAATTACAAGGAAGGAAAAATACAAGCTCTGTCAGCAGGAAGACAGGTGTATAAATGTAATCAGATGTTATGCAAACCATTTGATACATTTTTAAGTGCCAGTGGTTTGAATTCATTTGACAAGCATGTGAAATGCAAATGATCCTGCCCACACATTTTTAGAATAAATTAAAATACACTTAACATCATATTTGTTAGTCTTGTTCTAATAGGAAGCCTATGTGCTCTGAAGTGTGTATGTGTGTATTTAAATGGCATTGTTATTCCACCTGCTCTGAGCTAAATCCCAGCTGCTTTCTAACCACTGTTCCATTTTGCCTAATTCAATGCTCTTCTTCTTTTAGGACTCAGATGTCTTGTCATTAAAAGTGAGCTTTACTTTTAAGATTTTTTGCTAAAACATTTTACTTGTGTCTTAGAGGTTTTCATGTAAAGAAGTAGTTTCTTCAAACCTGGCTCATTGTTCGCCTAGAGCTCTTTGAGATCCCAGAACAAAGGCTGAAAAACTGGCCAGATCCACCTGAGGATAAGGGCATAAAAGTGTCCCTACACTGTCTGTGACTGAAAGCACACAAATGTTTCTTAGCAGTCTTTCTTTCCTAAGAAAAAGAAAGTCTTCTGAAGAGATTGGTAGAGTGTTATGAAGCATTTTGCGTCGATTTAATCTTTCTGAGGACATTTGAAGCCTGGTAACTATTTTACATGCCTTGAGGAAGCCATATAGTAGCACTGCTGGTAAATAGCCGTGTGGATTAGAGGAATAAACAAAGGACATAAACATCAGTGTTTCATTTCCATCTCCACTCCTGCTTGTGACAATCCTGTACACATAAAATATATAAAATTTTATTTAGCTATCTCCCAACCTCCCTCTTTCATTTTGATAAATATATTTTTGATGGACTGTAGGGTTTAAATTTTAAATAACGTAAATACTTAAGGCAGCATCCCAGAGATTTTCACTGTCAGGGTCAGGATTAAAATCTTAGTCTCTAACTTTTTTATCCCCTGCCAAATTCAGCAGACCTCATGGCCCACAGTCAATTAATCTCTCCATTGTAACAGACTAATAATGCTTGTCCTCAAAGGAGTTATAAGCTGCATTTTCTGTATTTGTACTGCACTTTGAAAGTATTATTGTATTAAGATGTGACCTAATGTTATTTTAGGGTCTCTTTTAAGTCCCAATGTGTATAGAGGGTCAGAGGGGGACATTTCTGAGTCACAGAAAAGCATTTCCATTGCATTTCCTGGCTGTTGGATAGTGTGGAAGAGAGCAACTCAGAGTATATACAGTGGTAAAATAAGAAGGCACATAACAAAGTGTGTTTGCCCAGAACAGACACTACTCTCTGGTAGTGAGAGAAATAAGAGAAAATAAATCTTGAAGATGTACACCTGTCTTTTTGTTCAAGCTGGACATTATGCAATTTACTGTGCAAATGTTTCAGGAAAGGCCGCTGGAAGAATCCCAAAGTCATTCAATCACTACAAGTTGATTTCTTCCCTTGTAACTTCCCACCGTGTCCAAGTTCTTTAAAATTATTGTGAAAATTAACCAATTCTGGACCAACTTTGAATTTGTTCTCTTTTTAAAATTTAAGTGCTTAAAAACCATTTCCTCTTTTCTACCTGTTTTGATTGTCATGTTACTATAGATGTTTTAGAAACTTTAAGTAGCAATTTTCAAACTAGAGGTCTTTAAACTTTGATTTTTTTTTTAGATCTCTTAAAATTCTTCAGAGAACTCATTACTTCATATTTTGGAAAAAAAAAAGTCATAAGTCATCAATATTTTCTTTTTTACATATGTATTTAAGTGAAAGATCATCTGGATGGATTTATTATTTCGTGCTTTCCAAATTGTGAAATCTACCTGTCTGTGTTGAGTCTAGAAAATTTTATGAAGTGAAATCTACTATTGTTTATTCTGTTTAGAATATGGTTGTTTTATTTTAAATATTATGAAGATATTTATTTTTGCCATACAAAGCCCTGATAGACATCATTACATAGAAACTTCTAATTTAACTCAATGTTTTGAATGCATCTTTCTTATTTTATATACCCGTCTAGGTTGCTTTTACAGTTCTCTTTGATTTAGAAGCTCTTCTGAAGATCTGGTGTTTGGGTTTCACAGGATACATCAGCTCATCTCTTCACAAGTTTGAGTTGCTGCTTGTGATTGGAACTACTCTCCATATTTATCCAGACCTCTATCACTCTCAATTTACATATTTTCAGGTATGATCAGCTACTTTTACTTTTTACCCTGTATACCAAATGAAAACATTACCCCTCCACATTTCACACAAATTTCAGTTTTCTCACAGTATTGACTGATTTTGTGAATAACTTTAAAATAACAAATCTCTGTTTTTAACTATGTTCATTGGGTGGATTTACAAAACTAGGATTCTTTCTAACTTTGCTGAGAAGTCCTTTCTGTTTTCAGTAACTCCCATTTCTTATCTGAGCTGCACTGTTCACTAAGTTCTGGTTTGCCTCTTTACTGTTCTTCATTGAGCCTTGGCAACAGTTGTACACAGCTGTTTACAACATCACCTTCTGGTAGTGTCCACCACTGCTCTCCTGGCTGCTCTCCCTGAGGCCTCAGCTCACTAGCTGTTGCTTCTCCAAATCTTCATCTCTGTGGCAGTCACATGCCTAGCTATGATACTGTGGGTCTTCTGAGGTAGTTTCTCCAGAATCATGCTAGACTTTATAGCTCTCCAGCCATTCCTTATCTAGAGGAAAAGTGTGTTTATTGAGGCTCTTCCTGCATTTTCACTTGGGGTAAGAGCAGGAAAGAGAAACAAAAAAAGACTGATTAATTCTGACTTCTGATTCTTCTTGTCAGCCAGCCCAACCAATTCCCTATTCATGCTCCTTCAAGTGCTTAGGGTTGTTCCAGTTTTGGGAGAAAGCACTGGGATGCATTATGTGTTATATTCTAGAGTGCTAAAGAAAGAGGTTTTTTAAGAATATGTGTATTAAAGGATTCATATCTGCCTATTATTCAGCAATGTATTGGCATGGTGAAAAAGTAATACTTAATAAAGGCAAATAATAAATCATCAGACATAGTCCTGTCAATAAATGTGATAGCTATAGTGACACATATTGTAATCATGAGTACAATATGGGGGAAGCAGTCTCTCCAAGTGTGGGTTGAAATATAATGGCCTTTTCAGATTTCTGCAAATGTCATCCTGTGTTTTTTCTAAATGGTTCTGTAGACCTGCTCAAGAAAGCTTTCAGGATGAAAAAAATCTATTTTGCTTTCACCTGATATAATTTGAAGACTTTTAAGTCATTACAGCTTTGATTTTGCTGTCCAAATATGTAGAATGTTGTTACTCAGTGCAGCCTGATACATCTAATGTTCAAGAAAGGACGATCTATCAGGAGTATGCCATTGCACTCTTGTGTCAAAAGCACACAGGGAGCATAGCTGGGAGCTCTCAGTTAAAGCTGTCAGCAACTTAGTTAATAATTGGTCTGTATTTATTTAAACATAGTCCACTTATGGCTGGTGGTTTCTTTGTTAAGAATTTTCAATATAAATTATGAATGTTGGACTAAATGGCTGACATCATCACTAACTCATAGGATTGAAAGCATAATTAAAATGTAGCCAGATGCTGATAATAAAATAATAAGTCTTTTCTTTTTAATGGATTTAATTAGTTTAGCGGTGCGGTGGTGGTTTTTTTAATTACACAGTGCTAGCTTTTATGACAGAAAATTTCAAGATGTGATTTTTTTTTTCCAAGGTGTATGAAAGACATACATTTTACAAGCAGAAACACCTGCTACACTGAAAGATTTGGATGGTATTTTGCAATCCAAATCCCCTAGGAGTCAAATGATTGGAAGGTTGCAGAATACCTTTGATGTCAGCATGTAAGGTACACACCGTATTCCTCCACAGTTAAGTTCTGGGCAAGCTAGATAACACATTTTCAAATCAGCCAAGGTCAAAAAGTCTTTTTCACGTGAATACGTCTTAATGTTAGGCAGATTTCCAGGCATTTAGGTATTCATGATGACAGGGTAAATGTGTTCCTTGTCAGCCAACAAAACAGATTACTGAAAACAGAAGTCCTTCTTGACACATTCCAGGATAGCAAGCATGAATTATTGTTTGGCTTGTCTAGTCCTCATTGCATATATTTCAGTTTGCATTATTCATTGGTCTGTATCATTACCTTTTGCCAAGACATCGCTCACTCTCTACTACATTGGCTACTGTCCACCTCCCACCTTTCTTGCATTCACTGTGCATTCACTCAAGATGCTTTGCAAAGCCCTCTGTGAAAGACTACAGCAAAGGACTGTCATATGGCTATCATCTTTAGGACATGAAATTAGTGGAGAAATGACAGATTTTGCATTTAACAGGTTATTGCAGAAGTCTGTTATGAACCAGCATAAAAGGGAGAGGTTTAAACAGAGTTTAACCTATACTGGACTGAAGAGATGGTATTGTATTTGTGCTTGGAGAAAATACTGCTGAGTCATTTTCTGGATAACTGTCATCCCTTGCAGGAGATGCAAACATTATTTGTATTGTATTTGTATTCCTCTTTTGTATTATTCATTTTGATTTGTTTTTAATATATTTTTATATTTAATCCAAATAGTGCATCTTCTACAGCTCCTAAATTTAATACAATTTGCAGTCCAATTACACAAAATGCATAAATTCATTAGAATGTACTTTTGCTAGATTCAATTTGTCACCTAATGAAAATAAATGAAGAAACCAAATAGTATCAATAAGATTAGTGTGTTGCTGAAAGGTCAATTTAAGTTCCCTGAAGAAAAGGGAAAAAAATAAGGCAGATAATTGAGTTTATCTAAAACACCACTCAGAATACCAACTGGCATGAAATCTTCTCCCCACTGGGGTCTATGTTGAAACTAGTATTGATGGGAGCAAAGCTAATATTTACACCATGAGTAAATCTTGTAAGGAAGATGGCGCCGTGTTTACATGTTAAAAGTACTTGGAAATCTCACTCATCTCAATGTCTGCCTGTGTAGCCAGTTTCATGAATTCAGATTATATGTCATGTAGTCACAGTACCAATATGAAATAAAAGACTTTATCTCACTTTGTGCTAATGTTGTCAAAGTTAAGCTGTCTAGTGTAACCCCTGAATCTAGGACCCTTGTTTATCTTTGCCACTAAAGACAGCAGAGGTTCATCCCATCTCACATAAGGACTCTGGTATGCTTGGAATTAGTTGCTCTCTTGAGCTGACCCTCTCTCTCTCCCCTTTGGTAGTTAAATCTAGATGATAAGCATATTCTGCGTACCTTACAAATGGGTAGGGAGATGAGCTTCATGTGAAATCCAAAGGTGTACATTATTACCAAGCTACAGGGTACAGTGAACTCATTACATGAACAGCTTCTGTCATACCTATTTTCTTTCCAAAAGCAGCATATTAATAGTATTTGACTTGTACATAAGGTCAGCCAATAATTGCACTGTAATACTGCCTTTTAGTTCCAATATGATTCTTGTGGAAATCCAGGTGATACTTTGTAATCGAGAGTCTTTTTCTTCCTAAGAACTGCAGAATCTCAGTTGCCCCATATGCTGCTGTTTGTTGTCTTCAGAAACTACTGTTGCTGCCACTGCCTCTTGTTGATACCGATGTTCATGTCACTGTGTCAACATCAATGGCAGAAATAGGAAAATCAGAGCTGTCAGCAGCTCTTTCAAGGTAGACTCGGCAGCGAATGGGTGAGGAGTTCCACACAAGGTCAAAGTTTTGCTGCCACTACTGAGAGGTGTCAAATATGTCAGGGGCAAACGATGCTGTTGTGTGATACTGAGTTTCTCCGATTCTGAGAAACACCACCCAAATTTTCCCATAATATGAAATGATATTATATGAAATAGCAAAATATGTTCATTATCAAACCTGCTAGGTTATGTGGTACGTAATACCAAACAATTTTGCCTCAGGTCACTGAAATGGAAAGATAATCTGTGGAAGAAGACTTGGCAGTTCTTTATGTGAATATGTAACCTGGTATAACAAACATCATAAAATCAGAGGAATCTAAATTGGAAGAGGCCTTTCAAAGCCATCTCATTGAGCTCACTGCTCAAAGTAGAGCTTTCATCAAAGACTGTTCAGGACACTGTCCATTTAGTATAATAATGAAATTTTAACAGTGATGATAATCAAAATGGAGCCATTTACCTAGCCTTTCAGGAGATTCTCAGTTACTAAATCTAGACTGATGTGCTTTGACACCTGCCTGGAGCCATTCTTATGTTTGGTGGCACACTATAAACCTCCTTTGGTCTTTAATTCCACATTACACTCAGATTTAATATCCGTGGTGTGTTTTGTCTATGTCTTTGTTCCCTTTGCTACCCCAAAGCTGGCTTTACCCAATTGCATTTCTGCAGTGATTCTTCATGATCAGTGAGCTGGCTACAGCCTTGGAGGCCTTGGGTCCTCCCCTGCCTGTACTATCATCCCATGCCTGTATGCCCCAAGGCTGCTTATGTTCCAGGTTTTATGGTTTTAACATAACACACAACTTGTCATCTGTTACAAGTGGTGGCAACTTGATATTTATTATCTACGAGACTTTTTGGCTGTGCATGTCTGATATTTTGAACATTGTTGATTAATGTGATAATCAAATAATTCATACAGTTGCATTTTTCTCTTTCTTTACAGGTTCTTAGAGTGGTTCGGCTTATAAAGATTTCTCCTGCTTTGGAGGATTTTGTGTATAAGATTTTTGGACCAGGAAAAAAACTTGGGAGTTTGGTAGTATTTACTGCCAGCCTTTTGATCGTAATGTCAGCAATCAGTTTACAGATGTTTTGCTTTGTGGAAGAACTGGATAGATTTACGACCTTTCCAAGGGCAAGTATAAAAAGCACTGATTACTCATTGCTTGTTACTATTTTCTTATCATGGGTATTTTCTTACCATAGATGGTGGACTTGGCAGTGTTTGGTTAATGATTGGACTCAATGATCTTAAAGGTCCTTTCCATCCTAAGAATTCTGTGATTCTGTCGTGGTTTAACCTGGCCAGTAGCTAAACATTACACAGCCACTTATTCAATCCTCCCCCTTCAGTGGGATAGGGAAGAGAATTGGGGAAAAATAAGTAAAATTATGTGGGATGAGATAAAGAAATTTTAGTAGGACAGAAATAGAAGGGAAGACAATAGTGATACAAGAATTAGAATATACAAAATCAGTGGCTCACAATGCCATTGCTCCCTATATGTTGACTGCTCAGCCAGCTCTCAATCTGCAGCCCCTAACCAGATTTGCCCCCAGTTTATATGGTGACCATGATGCCATATGGCATGGGCATTGGGGTCATTTGGGGTCAGCTGTCCTGGCTGTGTCCCCTCCCAGCCTCTTGTGCACCCTCAGCCTGTTCACTGGTGGGGTGAGAGGCAGGAAAGGCCCTGACTCTGTGCAAGAACTGCTCAGCACCCACTAAAACTTCAGGGCATTATCAAAATCATTCTCAAATCCAAAATATAGCATTGTGCCAGCTACTAGGAAGAAAATTAGCTCTATCCCAGCCCAAAACAGGACAGATTCTATCATATGTATTACATTAACAGTCTTCCTTTCCTTCTGAGAAACATTGAGCAGTTTATCTCCATATGTATAGATAAAAAAATTGTATTTTCTGGATATAATAGTCTTCCTGTAGTCCTTCTGTAGTGAAAGCCATCTTTTTGAGATAAGTATTCTATTTCTGCAATCAAGGGAACATATAGAAATTTTACCTCTGCACTCTGATGATGACACATCATATCACTTAACAGTATTCTAGCATGTTACAGGAAGAGGATTCACGTCCACAGGCATGAATATTAGTCTGAGAATTTATATAAAACATGTCTACGTGTGAATTATATCTTCATATTATGAGAGCAGTTGTTCTTGATTTGTACAGGAATGCTTGTTTTACACAGGATTATAAAACCTGTCTGCATTGACAAAATAAGTGTTTGCCTTTTGGGTATAAATAATGGATATTTATGGGCATTGAGTTAATTCAGAACAGAACATTGAAAATCAGTGGAAATTGAAGCACAGTGTTCTGAATGAAAATAATGCAATTTCTTTAATAGTGGATTAGACTGAGTGTACATGGATTGGTTCCAGTGAAAATTTATTTGTTTCTGTCATTCCAGTTTGGTTACCCAATGTAACTATTTTAGTGAAAGTGCATTGGTTGGAACAATTAAATAACAATGAATAAGGCAGCCTCAAGGGTCATGCATTTAGCGAACAAAATGGCTAAACAACAATTTGTAATTATCAAGCTGAACTTGATGTTTGGGAAGCTGGCCATCAAATGTGAGACAAAAAAATGCCTACCCACAGGGAATAATGTAACACCATGCTTTCTGTTTTGGAAAACATGCTTAGAAAAGCAGCCAGTAGAATTAGATATTCAGTATAATTCATTAAATGCTGAAAAAAGGAAAAAAATGAAGTTAAACTTAAACTTTCCTAATTAAGTCAGGTCGGTAAATCAGGTGATATTACCACCATATTCTGTGCTTGATTTCCATGTACACCTTCTGAAAAAAACTTCCAACTGCAGGTTTCAAATCACCATGGAATTTTGTTTTATAATTATTTTATGATTTAGGCAAAATGTCAATGAAAGTCCTGAAAGAATAATTGTAGTATGATTAAAGTAAGACAGGATTGCAATCACCTGCACATTTTTAACTAGATAAAATGATATGAGTACCTGAGAAAGATTCACTTGCAATGAAAAATTGTCAATTTATATCAATACATTAGTATAGTTTTGGATTATTTTGAGCATTTTAGTCCGCTGCCATTTAAGCTGCAATAAGGGCTTCTAGCATATTGAATTTTAACAGGTGCATGTGAATACTAAATACATCTTTTAAGAGTGAGAAAATATTTGCTCCAACAAATTATACCGTGTTTTTACAAACAGAAAATGTCTTCACTTGTCTTCTGTTTTCTAACTGAAGTTCTGGAAAAAGAGAAGAGCTGTTAGCAACAACAGAAGAGTGTTCCAGCAATACTGAATTGCTGTTTTCAGTATTTTTCTTATGATAGCCAGAAGCATGAGTCTCTCATTATTTATTTTGTTTTTATTTTTATTCATATTCATCTTGTTATATTTCTTTCAGAAGTGTAAAATTTACAGTATGTGGTTTCTTTTTGCAGTTTTATGGTGAAGCATCTTCTAATAGGTTAAAATTCAGTGAAAATTTTGTACTCAAAATTGTGATTGGTGGTGTGAAATAGTGGTATCCCTCTAAAGGAGTGCATCTTCCTAGCAAAGTCTGGGGAGTTCTCACATATTTTGCCCTGAATAACAATCACTGAATCAGTTTGCAATAAGACAATCATAAATATTTTCAAAACATGACTGAAGACATACTATATAACATATGAGATGATATGAAGTCTGCAATACCAGAATTTTCTAAGATGAATTATTAAGAGCTTACCCTCAAAGAAGAGCAAAGCTTATATAGCCAGGACTGTTGCTGTGAGTTGTTTTCAGTTACAAATATGGAGACGACAGGCACGATAACAACAATGGTGACACTAGAGGCTAAATTTTGAGTTTGTACATTAAAGTGCTTTCTGCACTGAAACAGACAAAACCTAAAATCATTTTGAAACTAAGTGCTTTATAAGAAGGCACAGTATGGGTTTTGGAACAAATAGACCTCCTCCTTTTGCTAATGCCTCTAAATTGCATGTTTTCACATGGTTTCCTGATGAAAATCAATAGGCACAAGCTCACTGTTGCCATAGCTACTAATTTCACCCTTCTTTTGGCCATTACAACTTGCCAAATGGACTGGCTTTCTCTCTAATACTAAGTATAAAAATACAGATGTTTGCTTTACTGTTTTTAACTGATCTGCCATCTCTTATTTTTGCACATCTTCTTGGGATGCACATATTGAGCCATGAGGAAGGACAGGGGTGGCTGGGCCCCCTGAAGAAGGAATGGGAGGAGGAAACTGTTCAAAGGTATAGCTGTAAGGTGGCTGCTAAGGAAATTCCCTGTATGGAGAAAAAACCACATTGTTGGTGTCTCTGACTTCCATGCCATGGTTTCTTTTGGAGTCTGGGGCTGTGTACTGACTGCTCTGTGTCTCAAGTTACAAAGTTGGGAATGCTGCCCATCTATTAAATGAGTCAACACAAGATGAAAGCCAGGCCCAACTGATCTCAGCAGCAATAATCCCCCAGTTTTCACAAAACCAAGTCTCTGCTCCTTGAGCTTGGAGAAAGTTTGTGATGTGAAATATTCCATCTAAGCAGCACCCACTAAAAAAAGATGAACAATGCAGTCATTATTCTCTGACGCAGTTAAAGTCTCAGTATCACTACCACATTTTTCCAGGATGGTTACTCTTCTCTCAGGGCATTTCTGAGCCCTCATGACTATGTCAGAAGGAAAACATAAGTTTCTGCTTCTAGAACAGTTTGCAAGTATGTTAAAGCAATGTCCTAAACCCCGTTAACTTAATTTGCAGATGTAATTCCAATGATTGTAGAACTGTTTCTATGAATTAGGCCAATGGAATTTGGTCCCTAAAATTTTGTGGAAAAGCATCAGTTACAAGACAAGTACATTATAACTGTAAGTAGTAATTTTTGTGGCACCACCCCTGCAAGAGTTGGACAAGATGTCAGAACTGGCACTTTGGCTCATATATTCTACTAAACCTTTGCCAATCTTACACTATAAATAAAAAGGTAATTCGACTTCTATCATCAAAACAGCTCGTTAAGTAACTGGGCATAAATACTCAAAGAAATTGACAGTCTTTTCTATAACGCAAATTAATTCAGAAAATCACCATTTGCATAAATTTCTAAGTCTCGTCTTCACAGATGTTGATTCTGTCAGCTGGTTGCATTTCAAATTAATTTTAAAATAAACAGTGGGAGGTACACCTTTCAGCTAAAAATATCTTGCTCTAAGGAAGATTACTTGGTGCAAAGCATGCACTGCTTTATTTACTTAAAACTAATGTTTTGCATTATACTGGACTTCAATGTTACAATGACATGCTTAAATTATATTGAAAGGCTGTTTTGTAAAACTATATGCTTTATGGACAGCTGATTTGGATGGAATATTAGATTTTTTTTATATTAGATGAATGTCTTTTTCTCCTCATTAATCTAGGGCTTGTATTAATGAGGAGTCCACAACATAGTATTGAAGGTATTTTTATACCTTGAAGAATAAAGTAAAATATATATTTTTTAAAAGCAGTAAGATGTGGTAATTAAGTGTGATTCAGAAGAAAGGATACGGCTCTAGTTCAGTTACTCAGACCCTCAGGGGTTTTTAAAGCCAGCAGTGGGATGTATTACTTAAGGTAATGCTCACCTTATACTTGATCAAGGAGTGCCACACCAGCCAGGTACAATGGCCACTGTCTCCAGAGATGCTCTGGGTGCAGGCAAGCGACAGCTGCCTGGTTTAGCTTCAGCTCCCTGTTACAGAGGGAACCTGAGACCCAAGAAGCAGTGCTGAGCACTGATGGAGTCCTTGTCTTCTTCACCCTTAAGCACCACTGGCAGATGTAAACAAGGCTGAATTCCAGTTTGTTTTCAGTCTGTTTCATGACTACTCAGGTGGCTACAAAAGGCCTCTCCTAGATACAGCTCTCAAATGTTTCTTTGTCTGCATGTCTTGCATGGGGAAAAAATGATTTTTTTATAGCAAAAAGAATTAGTAATAAGGGTTTGTAATTTGGCGCAGTGTCGAGTCTGTGCACGTGGCTGGGAGTGGGCACTCGTTTGAAGGGAGGATCTGGCTGCAGGTTGGCAATGTGCTGGTTAAGGCCAAGGTTACTGGCAGAAATGTAAAGCAGAGGGCCCTGTGCAAATTTCAGCCCCATGCTTGGCCTCTTCAAATACATGACATACCAAAGACTTAAACCACCCTAAAGAATTTACAGAAAAGTAGTTGCCAGCATTTTTCTCTGCTGCTTCTAGTTCATGCTAGCCTTTGTCCTCTGTGGGATCTGTGTGTTCAAAAGAAAGACTGGGACTTTACATTTGGTCAGGATGTTTTTGGTGTAGAAATAAAAGTCTGATGTTTAACTTCTCTCTGAATGTATGTGATTACTCATTTGGGTGCCTTGATCTGTTCATCTTAGCTTCACCTCTTGTGAGTAATTTGGATTTTTAGGTTGAAGCATCTCTGAAAATTTGATTAGTGTGAGTTAATTCTGAAAAACAACTGTAAAAATAACTCTCAAACTTCTTGGTCATAACCTAGCAGAGTGTTTGGGCTTCTGTCTGCTTCAGAGTGCCACAGAACACAACAGCAATAAGAAACCAAATCAGACTTTGGTGAGGGGCTTTTTTGTGTGAGTCAGCAGGCAAATTACTTATAAAACCCTCAGCAGCTAAATGTTTATAAGCCCTGTAACAGAGTAAAAATTCATAGTTCTTCCTCCAAACATGACCTAGAGGCAACATGATTCAATCTTTGCACTTTAAAATATGTATTATTTAAATCAACAAAGGAGAAAAAGCTTTAGTGCTAGAATCCTTGTCTGTGGTCAATGGAAGAATGGACAGGCATTATCATGGTCGTGTGATACTGCTTAGGTGTCAACTTCCTTTCTGCTTCCAGCAAACTTTCTCCAAGACAAGGCCTGGGTACAGACACAGAAATTGTTCTCTCCGATTGGGCACTCCGAAAAGGCAGTGTGTTTTATGCAGTGCCTGCATAACAAGATACACCAGATTAGATTGTCCCTGATTTACCCAGCCCTGTTACACCATCCCAGCATGCTTTGTACTTGCAGGCCCTCCTTTCAAATTTTAGGCAGATAGCCCTTAATATACACTTGATTTCATGATACAGAAACAGCATGTAGCAAGTCGTGCCACATCCTCATTATTGCAGATAGTTCGAACCAGCTTCTTGTCACTACATAGTAATGATTGTTAGCCATAGGGATCTCATATAGGGCCAAAACCAAGTGCTGGATGCATGTACATGGACAGTCTTCTCTAGAGTTTATTTGTTTTCATTGCAGGTGAGAGTCACAATCTGGAGTGAACTCCCTTAAGGGTGGGGTTATAACCTTAACAGTTCTGTTTGCATTGGAAGAAACTGCTTAGAGAAATAATTGTTTTCTTTGAAAAACTCTGTAAAAGTGATAAAGAGTCCAAGCAAAGTATTTTCCTGTGGTTTATAATAATAACATAAACTTAAAGTCTCCCACCCAGTTACTTTTGCCAGCAGCTTTAAAAATTAATTAGAATCATTTCATTGTTTCCCAAGCACATAAGTTTGTATAGCTACATGTTTTCAGCATTTACAGCACACATTTTGGCTTAGGGTAAGTTGATGTGAAGGGCTGTCTAAATACTGTTTTCTCACAGGTTTGACAAGAAGAATCCTGTTCTCTTTGTGTCATCACATTACTGTGTTAATCTGCTGCTGCTGGGCACACTGAGCACAGATCTAATTTATCCTTGTAACTGTGTTAACATCTTGAATTCTAGGAATCTTATTACCTGGAAGCTGCATTGTTGATGTCTTCAGTTTCTAACACTTTTTTGTTATGCATAAACCTCAGTAAGATACCACTTTGATCCTTGCTGTCTGGAAAGAGAATACTTTGGATGTCAGGCAAAAGCAAAAGCAACTTATACAATAGTTTTTCCTCATTGAGACAGTTGAGACTGTGAAGATCCACATTTCACTTTGTTACCATAGTCAAACTTCTGTTTCCTAGGCAGTGTGCATTCCTCAGTTTCTGTGTAGGATGTACATCTCGCAGTTACACATTGCTCATGTTGAGTTCAATTCTGGTCGGTGCTGCAGGCTGCAGCCGGGGTTTCAAATGCATCTGGGTTCTAGGATTATCTGCTTTCATGTGTTCCTATGGCTAAATAAAGTTGTTTGAAACATTCCCATTATTTCCTATATTTTTGACATGAATATTGGTCTCAAGGAATTTGAAAATGTTACAGGAGTAGTTCCACAAAAAAATGCTATTTACAAAATATAGAGAAAAAGTCTGATTGGCTGAATCAAGTGCAGGTACAGAGACCTTGCTGTGTGTTGGTTATTCTCATCTGTGGTGTGCCTAAAACACTTCTGCTATTAAGATAACATAATTTATGATCACATTTAATTATATTGCTTTATTATAGGTATATTTGTAGAGAGGGAACATGAAAGAAAAAGCATAATCAAAAAATCACAATACAATATAACATTCAAAACAATGATCTCTGATACTCAGGACATTTATCCTATTTTTCAGCCCTGAAGGAAACCAAAAAGTTCTTTGCATTGGCTAATGAAACTAGGACTATATTAGAAATTGCAGATTACAGTTCTGTTAAAGATCAAGCTATTTATTTTAGCTCATTAATAGTCTTTCACTTGGCTTTAAAAGTTAAATACATTTGTTAAGGTTTAAAAAAAGAAAATCAAAACAGGTGTTCTGCTCTGTTAAATCAGTTTTGGGAATGTGTCAATAAAACTATATTAGTATAATTTTTTAATATGTTTGCAATTCTCTTTCTTGCAGGCATTCATGTCAATGTTTCAGATTCTCACACAGGAAGGATGGGTGGATGTCATGGATCAGACACTGAATGCTGTAGGACATATGTGGGCACCAGTAGTTGCTATTTATTTTATACTATATCATCTTTTTGCTACTCTGGTAAGTTTTCACTTGCAAATGTGCTGTGCTTTATTTCATTTTGAATTATTCTCACAGCTCTCGTATTGCTTATTATTCTCAGCTAGTTAAAACTAATTGTGATGCCCATTTTTAGCATAGGTGGCTTTTTTAGTTTGTGGATGTGTCGAATACATTTACCCTTCAGCCATGTGACACGAGGTGGTGGCCTTTGTTCTGCTGGGAGGTGTTGTTCTTCTTAGATCCACCGAGACACTAGACTAGCAATATAATTGTTATCTGTCTTGTACCTTCACAGCTCTAATGACTTCAGAGCTAAGTGATTTTATTTATCATGTAGAACTGGTCTCCTCAGCTTTCATTGCATTCTCTTTGCAACAGCAATTAAAGTGAGAAGTGTGGAACCTTAAGATACAAATCCTTAACCAGTCATCCCTACTGTCCTGTTGCCTGATACAAAATCAATACATGGAAAATATGTTATATAGTATATCCAGAAATAAATGATGAGAACTAATATAGCAGTTTCTGCATGCAAACGGAAATGTGGATTATATAAAAAAAACAAAAGCCAACTTTTTTTTCTGTATGCATTTCAAATGGAATTATTATATTCTTTATAGAGAAAATGGAAAGGAAAACATCTCTTTGGTTATCCTATATCAATAAGGGCTTGGTACATTATTTGAATACCAACACAGAGAAAATACCACAATCAGGAAAACAACCATTTTATGCACCCGTAATTCTCTCCTACTATTGCTCATTTTGTGTTTTCCATTCACTGCACATTTTGATGCACTTCTCTTATTTTCACTTTCTTCAATTTTATTTCTTTGTTCAGACATCTACTTAAATAAGGCACTAACTCTATTTATACAATCTCCACCAGCTTCTATCTAATTCTTTTGCTTTACAGTGTATCCCAATTCACGTCTAAAGACTGAATAATTGGACAATTGTGGGTGCAATGGATTCCTTCATATGGATTAAAAACTTGACCACTTTATAAATGTCAATAAAGTGCATTTCATGCTCTTAGAGCTGCTTAATCACATTAAGTTATAAGCCAAACAAATGTATGTATCAGAAGATATGCAGGACACGTAATTTTCCCAAAAGGGTCAGAAAACAGAACTTTTCATGCTGGAGTGATCTTTTAAACTCCTTGGGAATTGGGGTTATAAAGCAAAAGGGAAGTGAGTTTTTGGTCATGGATTTGAAAGCAGTTACTTGTATTGTAAGAGAATCTTATTGATTTTTTTGGATTCTTCATCAAGAG
Source organism: Vireo altiloquus (assembly GCA_013396875.1). Taxonomy (NCBI): domain Eukaryota; kingdom Metazoa; phylum Chordata; class Aves; order Passeriformes; family Vireonidae; genus Vireo; species Vireo altiloquus. Next base: position 140,041 of record VZRF01001859.1, on the reverse strand, counting down.
CATTTTCTAATCAGGAATCCATTTTTACTTCTTAGATGACTATTAAGCAAGTCCATGAAGTAAAATTGGTAAAAATTTTCTCTGCTAAAAATTCGCATCTTAGTTGAGAAATAACTTAGCAGCAAAAACAGTTTTAGTATTCTACTTTATGTTTCCTATTTTGAAAGAGTCATCTGGTACTTCTCTGTTTACTGAAAGCACTGATTTTGCTGGGAGCGAAGTCACTTTTCAGTACACCATCCTCAGCCCTTTGGCAGGGAATTTGCATTTAAATTCACAGTCCTTGCTTTGCTCCATAAGGGTACACTTTTCTTCTCATTCACCTATGCAAATTCCACATGAATGAAGAAACCCTGCAAAGACAACTTTGCAGAATTATCTGGGCTTACAAAATTTTTAGTTTAAGATCTTCCTCAGCAGACCTTGTAAGGGAAAACTATTTAGGACACTAAAAACTATTTAGGACACTACAGACAAATTTCTTTTGTCTGTAGGCAAAAGAAATTTGAAAGAAAATAACATGGAACTGGTAAGGGAGCATAAAAATGGTGGACTGCGACTAAAACCAAAAAGAAGCATTTTAAGAATAAAGAGTCATCAGTGAATAACAAAAGTCAGAGAAGAAATTACTTTCACCAACCAGAAGAGGGGGGACAATTAGAATTGAGAATGATAATTGCAGGCATTTGGCATAGCAGAATGTAGAGACTTGGAAAGAAATTAATAGGTTTCACATTAGAAGGCAAAAGAAAACTGAAGCTCAAAAAAGACTCCCTCTCTTGGAAACAAGGACTGTTATTAGTTGAGATGGCGGCAGAGGAAGTTAAACAAATAACAAGTTTAGATTTAACTTTTCTTTTGTGGTACATTGTCTTTGGTTCTTTTTGGAAAAAAGCAAAAAGGGAGTTAATGAAAGTCATACCTTGATACATGTCAGTGCATGAATCAGCAAGACTGTAATGGGTGATATATTTAATGAGTACTGTATGTCTTTTTAGTGTGGAGCTCAACTTCCTTAACTGGTATACTTTGAGCAGCATTTTCTGGAGTTTCATAGAATGAACAGGATATCTGAGGAAGGAGAACACTGTACTGTAAAATCTTGACAGAATTATAGCAAAACTGTTCATTAGCAGCTAGGGATCAAAGTAGTTTGTGTGTGACAACCCATCCTTAAGATGAAGGAAGTACCTAAAATTTCTACATGCTTGTTGGTCAAAAAGAATGACAAAAGTCAGAGGGTCCATAAACAAACAGAAAGTTCCGCTTGGCATGGAAATTAGTGTGTTGACTATAGTATATGACCTACTGTATAAGCACAAGGCAGTGAATTTTGGATAAAGACGTAAGGTGAATGGGAAGAGAGACATTAAAGAGGTATAGATGGAATAAAGAAAGAAAGAGAGACAGAGAGAGAAAAGGAGATCACTAGTCCTGTTTCCAGCATTAACCAACTGGGGGAATGCTGAGGCTGGTTTCAGCATCGATCCAGCAGCATGAGTCTGGCTCATGAGATGTCCAGGATCCTGGAGTGATTATCCAGCTAGTAAGTGTCAATCCAACTGTGGCAGTACAGCCAGTGGGATGTCCAGGGTACTGGAGGGTGCTGCCTGGGCTTGGGGGGGAACATCTTAATGGACAGGTTTCTCTCTTTCTCTGCTAATTAATTATCATGCACAATCTGTTCTTTCAGGCCTTCTGGAAATGGGTTAGAGGGCTTTGGGGGTCTTTGGTGGTATCAGTCCCACCCTATAGTCCATGCCCACGCCATCTCCATATCCATGTCAAGTCTTTCTTGTGCTTGCACTCCACAGGGGTGTGTTTTAGCTGGTGGAAAAGTGCTGCCTATCTCTGTCTCGCCCCCATTTCTCCATCTAAACCTTGTTCTTTCTTGTGGCATTTTAATACCTATAGTTCTTGGTTATTACCAACAATTTTTGCCTGTTATTACTAAAAGTCCTTGACTGGCTCCACAACCATCCATTTATTAGTGTTTGAGACATACACATTCACTCCTTCTTCTGGGAATTGAGAGCTCAAAAGGATCTCACTTTGGACTGCTGTTTATAGGATCATTATAGAGTGGGCTTTAGTCATAGTAATTTTCCATCCTGGCCACAAATTGAGTCAGTAGCATTCTTTGAAACAACAGAAATATTATTCCTCTTGAGCTGTTTTGCAGGTAAGAAAAATATGTTTCCCAGGCTGTTCATTAAAAATCAGGTGCTTGTTAGACACCTCTTAGATCCCTGTTCAGGGAACAGACAGTGTTTCTCATAAGCTCAAGAGGGGCATTGTCTGAGTGCAGTTCATCAAGGCTGAGGCCTAATGAGCATTTCTCAGATCATAGTGTGGCCTGAGTGGGATGAAGGGGTGCACCACCACAGTCCATCCTGAAACTAAAGTCAGCTTCTCTGGGCCTCTACATTGTGCCAGGGATTATGTCTTTTGTCAGAATTCTGTCTTGCATTGCTTATCTGAATTCTATCTTTACTTCCACTGTTCATAGTAGTTGGATCACTGAAAATTATATATTGTATTGTTTATGTGGCACATACAATATGTCACTTTGAATAAGTGCAGGAAATTCTACATATTGCTAAAGCCAGGTTTCTGTTAAAAGAACATTGTTTTTTCTGAACACTTTTTTAAAATTTGTGTGCCAGAGTCCTTTCTATGCCTTCTGTAACTTTATAGTTCATGGTAGGAAGGAAAATCCTGCCTTGGAATAAGGTCCACACAGTCGACTCAGATGCACTTTGAGTTCCAGACTCCTTGTCGGGTACACTAAGCCACTTAAATTTCATCTTCTATATAGCTGAGGAATAAATTTCCAGTACAACAGGTAAACTTGCACTTCATTTACAAGTAGTGGTGGAAGGATATGTTTGCTGTGGTTGTCACTCAGTGGTCCAAGACCACAGAAAAATTCTATACCTGTACCTCTCTTTAAAAAAAGAGTTAGGATACCTTCTAGTACCCCTCTGGTATGTCAGAAATTGGTGCTTGCCTGTAGAAGCTCAGTGTTTGAGGATGGCTGCATCGAACTTCAGAGACTAAAACCTTGGCAGGTGCTGACTTATGTATAAATACACATTTACTGCCTTAAGATAGAAGTTGTCTGATGATATATGCTGATATATCCTCCCTTGCCTACCATACTCTCCTAATTCTGTCTGTTTCTCAGCTATATCAGTCACATTTTCAGCTTCTTTGACCTCTGATCAGTATCTGTTCACAAAGTAAATGTAATAATTTGATCCTGATGCACTTTTTTTTTCTCCTTGTGATTCTTCCTCCTAAAAACATATCAAAACAATATTTAATGTAGAGTAAATGGAAGCACATGATTTTCCTGTCCTGTGACATGAGTTTCCTATACATGTGATGCATGCAAGTAATGAAGCAGCTTACTTTTCTTCCAAAGTGGATTTAGCTACTTTTCACAGAGGCATTCTGAGCATAAAAGAAGTCCATAAAGTAAATGAGTGTCAGGTGGCTAAAAAGTCACGGCTTAATTGAAAACCATCTTAGCTTTACAAGATATTTTAGGATTTTGCTATGCATTTATTTTACTAATGTTATCATTATTTTATATATATATATAAAATATATATATTATTATCATTGTTGTTGTTTTTTCTGATTAATTTAATTTTCTCTTCATGTGAAGTACATTTTAATGAGTGTATTGTTAAACATATATAATGCATTGATCATCAAACCTAGAATTGAGCATTTTTAAACTCATACTAATTGCATGGTAAGATAAAAAGCATTTTATTACTTGCAAAATGGCTAGCAGATATATAGTAGCAGGTGATATTAGTGCAACAGATGTCAAAGGCAAGAATCCTGTTTACATCAGCAGGGCCATCATTTTTCCATGTTATTTAATAGTACTTCTTAAGAAAAATAAGATAAATTTTAACAAGTCATTTACAATTGTTTTGTAGATTCTACTCAGCTTGTTTGTTGCTGTTATTTTGGACAACTTGGAACTTGATGAAGATCTAAAGAAACTTAAACAAGTAAGAACACATTTTTATTGTGCTCGAAAGTAGTTTCAATGAGGCATTTTACTGGTATTTTGTGTGGCAAAAGATGGGAAACATCTTCATCACAATGAACAAAACAGTACATGTGGAAGTGAACAGCAGTATTTTGTTAGATAGTTTGCTATCAAATAACCTTAAGGAAAAATTATGATACCGTAAAAGAGATGTAGAAATTGGGTTTAGTATTCAATTAAAAGTCAATTTAGATATTCCTGTAATTTAAAAAAAAAAAGTTTAAATCACAGATGGCCTTGCCATCTTTTTGCTTATAAACTGGTGAAAGATATCCCTGCCCATGCTTTATGAGCGCAGCACAGCTCCTCTGCAGGGGAGGGTACTAGGAGAGGATCCACAGTCCGGAAGCAGTAGAGGACACTCCAGTCAGTGTGTTAGGGGAGGGCTAAAGATGCTTGGAAGAGTTAATTTGCTTGATTGATTATTCTAATTTGAGGACCAAGAAGTCATTCTCTCATGCTTGAAATCCCAAATGTCAATCACATAAAACAAATGTAAGTAGAGAGTTCACGTTGGCCTTTCTGATCCTGTGCACAATCCTCCAGACAGGAAGGTATCCATAGCTTTTAAATAAATAAATAGCTGTGCTTTAATCTGTAAAAAGAGGAGCAAAGTCATCAACATTTCCCTATTTCATGCATGAAATAGCATGAGCTAACACGTGGGAATTTCATTAATTTTTACTTATAGCCATCATTTGTTGCTTTTGTTCATCTTTGATGTGCGTCAGCAATTGTCACAGAATTATGTTCTTTCAATCCATGAAAAATAATCACCCAAACAATTGAGATATTTTACGTTGAAGTTCTACATGACCATATTATATACTTTTAATTTATAGTCTTTATAGAATTCAGTGCAGAAATCAATACTGCTTTTTCTATTGCAGTATTAAATATTTGCATGTATTGCAAACATAAAGTAAATTAAAAGGACAAGTATTTTCTGTGACAGTGAAACACAAATACTGGATTTCAGTTATCAGTTCACATAATGAGAGATCTTACAGATGATTTTGGGATGGCAGAACAGTCTTGAGTATGCAAACTGAGTAGGCCAAATCAAGGGCATTCATTTTTCTCTTTACCAGTCTCAAGAGGTAAAATGATCTGAAATTAAAATGGCTCAGGTGTATGGTAAGCAATGTCATATCATACTGATAATATTACATGAAAATTTTCATAATGTCTGCATGAGTTAGGAGCACAAATCAATTTTCCAAAGTAAAGAGCTTAAGATATGAAATCCAGTGGCCTTTCTGTGAAATGTAGCACCTTTGATTCATAAACCACTTTAAAAGTCTACACTTTTGCTTATTAAATGGCAGCAGCAGGACTTTGTGCTTTAGCCACTGGCTTTGAAAGTGGTGAACAAAAAGCAACATTGAGAGGCCACCACTAGCAGTGCTTGCCACATTTCAGAAATCCTGTTAGGAATTCTGTCTCTTTGATAACAGTAGAGAACACTTAGGTAAAAGACATAAATACAATTTTTTAAAAAATCTTTTAACTTCATAGCTTTGACACTGCAACAGCATAACTACATGAGCATGGTGCTGGGCCAGAATAAAACTGCTGCACCAGCCACCAGACCTTATAGCTACCATGCCAAAGACCAATTGTTTCCATGACCCAGGAGGGCATTTAACCAGAGCAGAGCACTTTACCATTGGACATACCATAATGGTATATGGATTCTACGTGCATTAGAATGCATATATATATATGCATATATATATATACACACCATTCTAATGCATTAAAATGTCCAAGGTGGCTGACGCTGGTTCACCTGTACTTATGTTTTTGAAATGTTCTCCAGGACAGAAGTGTCTCTTCAAAGACTATTACTCGGTTCAATTGAATGCATTTCCTTCTGGTATTTTACACAAAAAAATGAATGTTATACAAAGTGTTGCATATTTTAAAAATGCCTAAGGTGAAAGGAGGTAAGAGGTCAGTTCTTGGAGCTCAGTGATATGAGATTACTGGAATGAATGTTCAACTGATTTAGCGTCTAGAACAGAAAAGGTTCCTGAGGGGTAAATGTGATGGTGTCACAGGCTCAGTGCTGGTGGTGACTATGCTCTACTGTGCTGAAATATTGGTTATCTTATCTCAGAAGACAAAGCAAAAAGAGTTTTTAATTGACTGTTTTTTTGAATTCTCAACTAAAAAATGGACTGTAAGAAGAAACAGGACTGTAGGGTGATTGTTATGTTTTAATCAAGACCATTTCTATAAAGAAATAAATCTGTATTGCTGCACAGAAAATTTTTTGACATGTATAATTAAAAGATGAATGGTGTTCCAGGCGAAGAGTCAAGTAATTCAGGCTGTTAATGTAAAAGACATTGGTTGGTTGAAAATGATGAAATTGTAATGCTCTCCATCCTTGGGGATGTGTTTTTTTCCCTGCCTTTATGGGCTGTAAAGCTCAAGTCCTAGGACATTTTCAGGCAATGAAATACTGAATTATTTTCAAGGCAGGGTGGAGAATATATTTGTGCCAGAAATCACACCTACCTAATAATCCCTTTTGAGCTGTGTTCTTCTTAATTATGCCATAATTTCTTTTCTGGAGCTTGAGAAGAAAAATTTTATTACTTATCTTTCACATTATTGGGAAAGGACTAATTCGTTAATATTTGCAATGTACTCTAGAATGTAAAATGATATGTAAACACTTGGTATTCATGTTCTGTCAGTAAATGTATTTAAATATGAATAAATAAAAGCAAAAATGCATTAAATGACTAGGAGATTCTAAGTGAGATTATAATCGAATGTATTTAAAAGAAAGTAAACCTTCAGTATTAAATATGCCAGTGCAAATTTAGTTAAGGATATACATCATGATTTAGTTTTTAATTACACCATTATATAATATTAATCCCAAAAGTCTGGCCTCAGTGCAAAGACTAGATAGAGCTCATTTTAATAAACCACTAGTCTATTTATTGTACAGTGTGTGATCCTGTGCATTATTTATTGCACAGTATTCAGGCTGTGCTACAAAGACAAAACTATTAATCTCCTTTCTGTCTTTTTTAAGGTACCCCTCGTAAGTACATAGAACAAACATAAAACTTGTGAAAGAATAATTTAAGTGATTTACTTATCAGCACTGGCACACATAAGAATAGAATCTGCTTTTCCAAGACACCATTCAGTGTCTTGGAAATATGGTATGCCAAGTATGTCTTGGTATATGTTAAACCATTCGTTTAACAACAGAATCATTCTCTATATCCTTATAGCTCTATTCATTTGTAATACATCTCCCACCCTCTGCCACATCTTATCCTCTCATCTATGTCTGCCATAATTGCTCAAGTGGAAAGGATTTGTACTATAGGTCATAGTCACCATATATTTGTGCAATAAACTTGACCCTCTGAAGCAATCTGGACTGATTTCTGATTACTGATACATGACTTAGTCTTCAGGTATGACATTGATCTTGCTCACCTTCCCATGAGGCCCTTTTCTCTGGTGTTTGGTATATCAGTTATGCAGATTATATGAAAATTAGGCACAAGAAATCTATCAGATACAATCCTGACTTCTTTCTCTTTATGCCTGTCTTCTGCACAAGCTCCCTAAACTATTGCCCCAAAATTAAAAAGAAACTGAGAGGGTTTCTTTGATGTCTTTTGCCTTTTGTGATGAAGTGTTAACTTTCTTTATAGAAATTCATCACTCTTAGCAGATTGTAAAGTATGACTTTTTTTGGCATCAGCTCTTTTAACTTTTCCCATTATATGTCCCACATATTTAGTGATTCCATTGTTACATATTTTTATCAATTTGCCGAGATATGAAGTCCGACTGATTAGGTTCCCACTTCTCGTGCTCCATCCTGAACCCCTTTCCTTTCCTCTCACTCCAGAATTTATTTAGGTGATAAATTTTCTATTGCTGCTGTATGTCAGCCTTGTTATATCTGAGATCCTTTAGAATTCTTGAGAGAGTGCTATCAGGTGTTGGAGAGTAAAAAATTGACCTTGTGTCACTTATCTTCCAAAAGCTTTTCTCCTGACATTTTTGTAGAAGATCAGTCTTTGGCACAGTTTAGGGCCTTCTTTGACCTTGTCTGTGGTCAACACTGCTTATTTCAATTTCTTACTTTGGTTTTATTTTTCAGAACACACTTGATTAATTGTCTATTGCTCTTTTAGACTTCCTGCTTTCTTTATGTCCTTAAAAGCTTTCTTATTAGATTTTATATCTTTAGAAACTAGTCCCTCCAAGTCTTTCATGATCTGCTATTATTTTTATACAAAAAAAAAGGCTAGAATTTAAGTTGGGATCTTTTTTTTCTCTATTCTTTGCTTAGCATATGGCCTTTTTTCTGAAACATGTCAATTTACGTTTAAGTCTTCTTTGCATTCTGTTTGACATTGCTGGTCTTGTTGATCTTCTTGGAGTTTTTCTGTAGGTGGTGGATGTATTCTGTGCTTCTCAAACAGGATATTTAAAGCTACTTCATATATCCCCTCTTTCCATTTTCTGTCATGTGTCTGTTCCTTTAAATTTCTTTTCAAAAGCTTTATGACTTTAAGTAGTTAATTTTTTAATTTAAATTCAGTACAATAGATGGACTTGACCTTCTTCTTGTAAAGTAAAATCTGAATTTAAGAGCATTTTTATCGCTGTTACAGAAGAGGTTTTTGATATCTATGCCATGAAATAGATCTTGCTCAGTACTAAACCATGAGGTTCTTTTTCACTTAGGTGTTCTATGTCTATATAAGTCAGCAAGGAGTCACTTACAAGTAAAAAGTTAATATCTTTCTTCTGCCCTTTCCTAAACATACATGAGTATAAAAAAAGGTTTCTCAATGCTGTTACTGCTTGTATTTAGGCCTTGGACACAATTTTGCATTTTGAAATTACTTTATAATCCTCATTCACACATGTGGAATATTTCTTGCATTTTGGGACACATTTGCATTTGGGACAGTTTCAATGCACATGGATCCTGTGCTGTTTATATATGCATTTACCTTATTCTCGGCATTGACTGTAGAATTTCTGTAACATTTAGCACCAGTCCTTCACTGGTGCCATGAATTCTCCATCTGCATGATAAATTGCCTGTTCTGCATAGTCTGATTCTGTAGGATCCTACTGCCTGTTACTTCCACCAAGTTTCTGGGATGTGTTTTGTGTCAACATTGTGGAGTTTTTAATAACAGAAATTCTAATTCAACCATGGGAGTTTTTAAAGTTTTATTAGTAATATAAAAGCCTGTATGTGTATTATTCTTGTCTGGTTTTTGTCCTCTCCTTAATATGGATTTATTTTGTATGTTTTTCTGTTTCCTATCAGAATTTTTTAAACTTTTAAGCTTCCCATAGCTTCTTTCTGTACAGAGAAACTCATGTTTTCCTTGTTGACTACTCCATTCTGGGTTTACTCTGCTGTTTTAGTACCTGCTCTTTTAAGAGCTTTTGCAGGCAGTGAAGTTCCTTAAAAATGTAATGAAGATTTAAACACTTGGGTGGAATTCATCTCACTTCACCAGTATATTATAATGTTGTGTATGCAGTTTGAAATATTCATGTATATTTCCTTCTCTATTCACTGAAGAGTGGCAGATACTTTTTGAGGACAATTTGAAACACACACATTTTTTTAATAGGGCAGCTAAAAGAAAATTTGAAGCCAACCATAAGATTATCCTCAAGCCACCCTTGCTGTATGAACTATCTTTCCTTCGTCTGCAGCATAGTCTGTAGCTTACAGCAATGAAACCTGTATGGCACTGCTTCATGCATAGCCCAGCTTTCCTGGGAAAGCACACAGAAAATAACAGTACTCTTTCTTTGATCTGTTCTTATATCTCAGAACCCTTTGGCTGGTCCTTGTCAGAAGAAGGATACTGGACAGAGAGACCTTTGATCTAACCTAGTGCACTCATTCTTACACCACGGTGTTTCATAATCTGAGCGGGATCTCAGAAGCAATTTGAAAATATCATAAGGATGAACCCATTGGTGTCTAAAGGCATATGTGTCATCACTTCACTGGTTTCTGATTCCACAAGGGAAAGAGCAAGCATCTCAAGCATCTCTGAGCATGAGCCATAGTCTAACTTCCTGACCATTTAATCTTACCTCTGTAATCCTATTTCCTGGAATTCAATCCTGGAATATATTAAAATATATTCTATAATATAATTTTAACAATATTTTTTTAAACAAAATATTTTAACAAAATATAACATTTTGTTTACCTTATGCTTATAACCCAGCTTACTTCACTAACTTTGGAGGGTTTATCTTAGAGTTTTTATCAGACAAGATTATTGTGTCTCTGTTTTACTACTGGATAATCAAAGCTGAAGTGACATCCCTGGATTCACACAAAAATTCCCAATAATATGATGAGGAATCAAAAAACGTCTGGCTTAGGGCTTAGGCCCCTTGAGTCAATCAGGAATATATGTCCACTTTTAAATGTTGAAATATCACGTAAGTGTAGTTCTCTGATTCAAAGAGAAAATCCCTTAAGGAAGATCAGATTTCTGTCGTATGACATGTCCTGTCTGTGCTCACTAGTGCACAATCACAACATCAGTACAGATGGCATCCATTACTAAAAATACTTTCCCTACGTCTTACTACCTGGCAACAGAAGTTCTTGGAGGAGTAAACAACAATATGCAGTAGGGACATTTTTCTTCTAATTTAATTAAATTCATATGCTCACCAGTGAAGGTATTTGTCAGACGTACATGCTCCTTTCCCTCCAGTTCTGCTCCACACCATGAAATACAGATAAGATTTTTTCCCCCCTAAATCCATATTAAAGCAGCAAATGCTGCAGAGGTGTATATATATGCAGAGGTGTATATATATATATATATATATATATATGTGTGTGTGTGTGTATATCTACCTATATATCGTGGTATATATGTATATATCTACTTATGGTATACATATTTTTTTTAAAACTAGCTGCCTTTAGAATTATATTATCTTGCCTCTGTGCTTGAAAAGTAACAGATTTTTGCCATGTTCATTTTCTCTCTTATATCTCACTTTTAACTCTTTGATGTTGAAAACAGAAGCTTTCATAAAGAAACTAGGAGATAATGATCGATTCTTTGCTGTTTTTTTCTGTTGAGATAGATTCTTGTTTTCAACAATGTTTAATGTCTCAACTCTTCAATTTTATGCCAGTGGTTCAGAATCACATTCTGAAATGCTTAGAAGCTTTGCAAAAAAGAGGCAGTTAAGCAAACTTTAGTGGACTTTGCAGAGCTTTCACAGGAAAAGCATAAAAGAAATAAAAGGAATCCATTAGGCAATCTGTCTCATAAGAAGGCACAATTGCAGTAGAATAAAGTAAATTGAGATTTGAGTGCCATCAAAAATGGCAGAACTATCATGGAATCTCATTCTATAATGTTTGGGGGGTTTTGATGGTGATGGTGATGGGAGGCAACGGGGAGGTCTATACTGGGATCTACAGCCACCTAATTGTCCAGAATTAATGCAGCAGAGTACAGACACCTTTGAAAAGAACTTTAAAAACCCAATAGATATTTATGTGTTAATCATTCTTATTTTATAATCTACTGTATTTTTTTCAGTTCTTGTTGTCAAGGAAACATAGCAATTTTTTTTTTTTTATCACTACACAGTTACTTTTTTGCTACTCATATTAGAAAATCCCTGATTTATAGTAAGACTTTTGGTGGCCTACTATCTAAAGGGAGAGTATCTGATTTCTGAACATTGTAAAGATAATTCTGGCACATATATTCTAAATATGAATTTGACACCACTTCCCTTTTATGCAAGAATACGTAAGTGGAATTTTGGTTAATTTTAGTCACAACAAAGCAAGTTAGTCTCTAAAGGGATTGTGCTGAGTCCTTCTACATTTTTCTCCAAAGTGCATTTGAATAAAAGTTTCAAATCAAGTATTTATATTAAATAGAATAAATATTTTTTTATTGTTACATCACTGATCACCATAGCATCCTGTTGTTTTTGGAAAACTCACAGATACTTGGTTGATTGTAGAGTTGGAATCTTTATTAAACTAAAGCAGTATTTACATGCAAAACAATCCAAACTTACATCCTCAGCGCAAACATAACATTTTCTTACTATGATTCCTATTGTATTCAGCTTTGTTTGTCTCTAAACTGGAGAAAAGAAGCACAATTTGTACTTCTAAATTCATGTGCAATCATTTGTTGATTTTGCAATTATTACTTTGATTCCAGTGTCTGTGCTTTTCATTGCTAACTCAGAGTAATTGGATTCATATTTTTAATCCATGTAAAAGAAACCTCCCAAGAATAGAAAATTTCATGCACTTAAAAGCAATTATTTTTAAGAAAGAAGTAAGAGTATCTTCTGACAGACACTGAAAAAAAAAATCGTGATAGTACTAAGTAAGCAGCATAACAAAAGTTTTAATTTTTTTGTATTTAATCCAACTCTCAGGAGTTTAGAAGCAACCATCATCACGTTTTTGAACACTTATATTCCAGGAAAAAAATTCTCATTCATTTTGATAAAGGTTGGAATTTTCTAAAGTCTCAAGGGACAGGATTCATGTCACTTTGTTAGCCATGCAAAAAGTTAGGCATGTAGTCTAAGCTAGGCATCTGCACTTGCTTGTAGTCGTAGTTACCCTCCAGGGAATGATTCATCCCATCCAAGTTGGGTGCTCTCTTTTTTCTGTTATAGGGGAAGTCTAGACAGTTAATTAGGCAAAATGCTTGATTTTCAATGGATAAAGTTAAATGACGTAAATATCCAAGTTTAATGAATTAGTAACCCATATTTCTTTGACATTTAATCAAATGGGTGCTTTCACATTAATGAAACCAAAAATCATAGTGGGTAACAGCAGGCATCTTACTGAAGTTTCTAGGCTGGGATTCTAATTTAGGTTAGGGACTTAGATGATAATGGCAAAAAAGAAGGATAAAAGTCAACATTCAAAACTGGTCATCTTTCTTCACTCATAGCAGAAAACAAAGCCTGCATTTGTGAATTTAGGTTCATAAAATAGCAGGTCCCTGGCAGTGACATTTGAGTTCATTTTCTAAGGGTACATGGCACAAATTTGGCAAGATCTTTTTAGAGGTTCCTGGCTTCCACCTGCGTTGGTTCAGAAAGCAGTACAGGCCCTGTCTCACTTGTAGAGCAAAAGGTGTGCTGAGAGGCAAAAGCAGAGTGGTCTGTGTGAAACCAGGCATTCACCATCTGCTATGGGAATATTTCAGAAACATGACAGTCACACATTTTAATGTTTTGCACTAAGACTTTGTAGTTATGTTTCGTCTTAAAATACTAAGATACAAATAATTGCTTCCCCAGAGAAAGAGCTCTCACTGCACTGCCAATGATGTTGAGGATATCCATCTTATATTCTCTGCAATGATATGTTAAGAAGTGTTGCTGCATCAATATTAAATTACTGGAATTCCTTTTTTTGAATTTACTGTGTCGTTCCAGTAATATTCTTGCCCATATGCTTATCACCTTTCTCCACTCATCATCACCATTATGGTTCCCATTTTCTCAGCTACTGCTCTTGTTCTTTCGCATCTATAAACAGTTAGTGCTGTCTTTTCTTTACATTAGACCATACATTTCTTAGTGCCAATGATCACTTCTCCATGATCATTGTCGAAGGAGTTTACTCATTCATCCATTGTTGGAAAATTGCAAAACAACAATCTTTTTGTTAGGAGAGCTTCCATAAATTCACGGATGCAGCACTGGTTTCCTTGAATCTCTCATTTTTAACGGTATCTCTCATTTTTCAAGTTGGCTCTTCCTGTGGCATCGTTGATTCCTCTCTTTTTTTGGACTAAAACATCCTTCTAATAATTTATTTTCAGTGTTTCTGTGTCCCAGGCATATATCTATTACTGAAATTCACAATGTGAGAGAAAGCTTTCACACAAACTAGATTTCCAACATAACAGTCACACTGACAAAGAGAGAAAAATATTTTAATAATGTTCTCCAGAATGAAATACAGAAATCAGGTCAACAACCTAATCTTCCATTAGCTATTTCATCTCTCACACACATAGCACCTTTCTGCTTTCATTGCTTGGGATGATTGCAAATTTTAACTCATTTTTAGGTTTGTTTTTCTTTTTTTCGTTGTTGTTCTGTTGGAATCAGATACCAGGAAGAGAAGGCCAAGGTTTTACTACTGACCTCTTGAGTATACATTTGTGATGATTGGTGAAGCAGCAAAACTGTATGTTTATGCCTTTTCATTTCTTGTTTGTTTTGTTCACTATTTCTAGATACTAAGCTGTGAAATTTGGTTTCCATACACTCTTGCCCTTCAGATATTCATAATGTCTTCATGTAAAGCAGTTCTAACAACTGAAACAGCTCACTTCTCTAGTGAAAATAAATGCTATTCTTATAGCTTCTGCTAGATGCTCCTGCCACTGTCTTTTTATGTTATTGTCTGTAGAACAAATAAAGGGAGCAACCAGAACTAAGTGCACCACTTATTTAACTTCTAACTGTGAGCTTCTATAAATAAGTATTTCTGCATTCATCTACTAGTTTCTGTCAAGAAGTCTTCATAATTAAGCCCCTGTGAGAGCCTTTCAGAGGTGGGGGCTAACAGAGAGGTGTATTCAGCAGAGCTGTCATAGAAAGCAAGTGAGTTAAAATCTGACTGTCACCCAAACTGAAGTCCATGTTCTCCAGTACCCTGAGTGAGGCCAAGTTCTACCTAACCTTGGTTCTGGTAGGAGAAGAAAGCTCGTCTGGTATGAAGGGTAATTGAACTGATAATTCTGGCATCATGGGACACCAGAAGCAGTACAAAAATAAAAGCTTTTCTTTAATGTGAGTGTTGGAGTTGAGAAAATATAATCAAGCTGCTTGCAATAGCTCTAGGAACTGAAACTGTTAATGCAGTCTGTTATTTTTAATCTTTGAATTGTGATATCAACAGATCTGCATCAAGCTTCTCTGAAAAACCTTCCTGATGTCGGAAGAAAATTATTTTCTGGTTCTGTTCTAGGAGATCAAGCTTTTCCAGCTCATTTTCTGAAGCTGCAGCTTGTATAGGAGTACAGGAGTTGTAACAGATTTTCTCCATGAGAGCCATAATGTGATCTACATTTATATTTGGCACCTCTCATATTTTCTTTTTGTTTCAAATGTGTTTGCCTTGAAAAACTGACTTGAAAGCCTGTAATGCATTTAAGTATTACTGAAAATAAGTGGAAAAAAATACTCATGGAAACTCATTGAAAGTTGCAATTTGTAAGAGATGGTAAAAGTTTCAATAGATGTCTTTTTATCTTTAAGGTGTGGCTGAGAATGCATATTTTTATGCATATGTGTGGGAATTTCCCTGGCTCTCCCTAAGCTCATAATAATGTGACAATTTTGACTAATCATGAGCAGGGGCAGGAGAAAGTCATGAGATCATTCACAATGAGATTAAAGAATCATTAGGGTTGGAAGTTCGTCTGGTCCAGCCCCCTTGCCAGGGCACCTGGAGCAGGTGACACAGGAGCACGTCCAGGTGGATTTTGAACGTCTCCAGAGAGACCCCTCCGTGATCCCCTGGGCAGCTGTTCCAGTGCTCTGCCACCCTCAATGCAAAGAAATTCTTCCTCGTATTGAGGTTTTAGTTTATGGCCATTTCTCCTCATCCTGTCACTGAGCACCACCAAAATGCTAGAGATGGTCATTATATTTTGTTTTCCGATATAGAAAAAATAAATTTTCATTGTGTTTTTATTGTTTCCTTGAAAAATTTGTGTATATTCTTGTTTTGTAAGATATTGTCAAACTCTCCGTGTTAGACATGCATACATGTGTGTGCACCCAGGCCCTCCCATGCACACGTACACATTCTCAGGAGCACACATATCTGCTATAAAGCTTGCTGTAAAGTCTACCAGAACTATCCTCATGTTGTGGATATCCTTAGTTGTGTCATGCCCAGCTAAGCCACAGTGACCCCCTCCAGTGTTTCAAATAACAAGTGTGACCTGTAGGCCTGATTTGATCTGTTCAAACATCCATTTGTTTCATGCCTCTCCCACTGCTCCTTTTCATTCTGGAGCTCCAGAGAGGTTTTCAGTATCCTTGCAAATTCGGAAGGAGAATGAGGCCTGGCTTTTTTTTTTTTTCATTCATTCCATCTAACTTCTGGTCTTGACAATATAATTACGTCAGTTCTCTGAGGAATGGAAAGGAATAAGCTTCTTCAGAGACAGTAATACCTTAGGTGTATTAAATTGTCCTTCCATCATGTTCTCTCCTATAGCTGGAATGCAGGGTACCCACTTTCCAAAGCTATATTCCTTTATTTTTTGATTATAAGTCAGAGGATTCTGGACATCAGGTTAGAAACTAAGATGGGAGATCTCAGACACAGGCAAGGAGCTTGTAGAAAAGATATAATTAAGCACTTAATAGAGAATTCAGATTCATTTGCAATGACTACATCCTTATGAAAAGAGACATGTACTTCAGTCATATTTAAAATATTTCAGTAAAGGTTTTAAAAAAGAGAGAAAAATAAACAAAAAAAGTAAAGAATTTTAATATTTGTCTTCTAAAACATACAAAAAACCTCTGAGTCAGATATAGTTTGGTTATACAGTCAGTGCCTTGGGGTAGTTAAAAAGCTTTCAATGTGCTGCATTCCATTCTGCACTAAAAATAACATGAATTCAGGGAGGATGAGGTACCCTCTAGGCAGTAGTATAAGCAATTATGTTCAGGGCAAAAACACACCAATCAAAATGTCAGGACAAGCTCTTCTTTTTGCAGTTGTTCCCATGTTCTTTGAAAAGAGTATAAGGAATTTAAGACCTTCTGAGTGCACTTGCAGATACTTTTTTTTCCTATTCTGTGCATCTGATTATCATATCCTAAATGTATATTTTGGGTCTGTTTACCATTAAAACATAGTGTATATTTTTGCTCTCTAATACAATCAGCCTGTGATTTTGAAACTACACAGACATACTCATATGTGCCAACAATTTCATTATCATTAAAGTTTTTCTCCATTTCAGGTGCTGCAAATACCTTTGCTACATAGGCATATGTCAATGCAGGTGTACACACACACCTACACACAACAAACTTGTCAAATATGGAGTTTTTCAAAGTGATTGAATTTTACAGTTTACAGAACAACCACAGATCCCTTTTAAAAACATGCCAATTTTATAAAAGTGCTGAATATATTCCCAAATCTTGAAAATGTATGAGTATGCCACATATTATTCTTTAAAACAAAATCCTTAAATCCTTAACAGTTCCAATAGGGTGTCTAATGAATTTCCTTCTGTTTAGTACCTTTTTTCCCCCATTAAGCATGTCTTAATTCCATAATATTATTTTATCCATTTTCAGTAATGAAATGATATGGAGTAACTACGTATTTTTTTTGTAATGGCATAGAATTGTCCTACGAAAGACTTTTACTTTGGTAACTGAGATGCACTGTTTAAATGTAAATCTTTTCAGACCTCTACCCTAAAATTACATCTCTTTAAGTATGGTGTTGCTTGCTATTCAATATGATGGTCACTGACTGCAGAGGAAAACCTCTCTCATCCTAGTAACAATAGCTTCATGCCTCTCTTATAGCTCTAATTATATCACTAAATCACAGACTGTTCTGAGCTGAAAGGGGCCCACAAGGATCACCAAGTCCAACTCTTAGGCAGATAGCCCTTGCTGGGATTGAGCCTGCAGCTTTAACAATATTGGCACTATGCTCTATCACTATCAGTGTCACCTGAAAGTAGGCATTCACACAATTGCTTGCAGTTCCTTGTGACCAGTGATTGGTAGAATTTCACCACATATGTTTCTGGTAAAAAAAACCCAGTGCCAAATTGTCCTTAGAAATTTGTTATGAAGCTTACTGAGGAAAAATCTCTAGACTTGGAGTAAACCAACAGGTCTGCTGGATCAAAGCAAAGGTCCTCCTGGATCAACATCTAGTTCTTGACAGTGGCCAGAAAAATGTGGTTAGGAACTAACACAAGAAAAGGGAACTCACAAAGTGGTATTTCATTCTCTGGTGATATTTCATACTTGACTGATAGTCACTTTCCGGAGACACAGGAACTTCCAATGTCCAACATGGTGTATCTTTGTCTAGTAGTTATTGATGGATTTTTTTTCTTGCATGTCTGTTATATCTATTTTCAAATCTGTGTATATTCTTGATTTACTGCCTGCAGTAGCAAAGATAAATTTAACAATGTACTATGTGAAAGATATTTCTTTTTCAACTAATGAATCTTCCACTTGATTTTTTCATTTGATGCCCTCTAGTCTGTCATGTACAGTCATTCCAGTCAAATGCTTCCTCAGAGCTCTCTCTTTCCCTACAGTGCCTGTTATTACTTCCATTTTCTGTCTTTGTGCACCTGTACATGTAGCTTTAGAATCAGAGAAAGTTTCTTTCCACTGGGTAACTATTGCAAGTGATCTCCTTCTTCAAGAAAATGTGGCAGTTTAACTAACACCTCTTGGAAAAAATAATGTTTTATATTCCTTGCAAACCCCCTCTTTTTTTTTTCCAAAGTAAATAAGTCAGCATGTGAAGTTACTAGAATAGAATTTCTGTAACATCATTTCTTTGAAGTTGTTTTCTTTTTAACAAGAATTCAAAATATCTAGTCAGTTTTTGAAAAAGTACTAGGAAGCTAGTCCTGCATGCAGCTAGCTTGCTGATGCTTTTCTGGTCCTGTTTTTCAGGGATTTCATTTTTTGCTTTCTCTTTGTCTTCATTTTCTCTCCTCAGATCTCATTTCTGGAGAGGCAGCTTACCATTTGAAAGCAAGGTGTTTATAGGGGAAGTCCAGGCCATCCAGATAGAGTCCCTATTCACCAGAAGAGAGTTCTGACATCACTCCTGTTAATACTAATGAGTCTCACTGCCCTGGTAGTGCCAATATCATTTTGGCAGACCTATTAACAACTCCATTATTCAGTGAGGAGCAAAACTGTTCTCACACTATGACCCAGTATTACTTTTCCGTGTGCAGGAGTTTCTCTTCCCCTCTGCTCCCTTCCCCACCAATTCTCGTTAAGTAGAACCAGAGCACATAGTTCACTACTGCTTTTAATTGATACCACAAACAATGACAGGTCAGACATTGGTGATTGGCTTTTCAAGTACATGGCTCCAAAAGCTATGTTGAGTGATACTTCAGAAGTGACATTTTGTCTGTCAGTAGGGGAGGAGTTGGAGAAGACAGGATTTGGGAGGCTGAACACGTTTGGCCAGAATACATTGCTGGAGCCCTGTGCCTTTCACCCAGCACCTCCGGGCATTCAGAAGAGGGAGGAAGATGCCAATGACAATTTCAGCAGTTGCATCACTTCCAAATTTTGTGTGCTGAGGCTTCAGCATTAAAATGGGAGTTTCAGCATGGGGATTTTTCATGAACATGTTGTGTGAACAAGTTGTTATAATTGGTATATCTAATTTAAACACACTTGGCATAAAATTTTATGTATGTGAATTTGTGTGTGAAAATCAAGAAGCTTTTTTAAGCCTAGTTAGAGTTACTTGACTCCAGAGTATTTTTATTCTGAGAGCAGTGCAGCTTGAGGTAATTCTAAATGAGAAATAACTATAAAATGGAATAAAAATGAAAAATTACCTTTTCATTATATCTGATTCCATGTGAATGGATTTTTAACAAGTGGTAGGAAAGATAAGTGGCGAGCACATTTCATTAACCAATGAACAGTACAGTAATGGTTCCACACTGAAATTTATGCACTACATAAAATGCATAAAATCCTTCTTTTTGTCACAGAGGGAGGATAGAAATGTCACAAAATTCAAGTTGGTCCCCCATTCATGGGACATACACAGAACATTAAAGAAGCATTATTTCAAAAGTGGTAGTCTTACAGAGACTATGTCTATTTCCAGAAAACAAGCCAGCCTTTCAAGACTGGAAAATAAGGTCATCTGGAACAGCACTCATGCTAGACTCTTTCTTTTTTAATAAATATGAAAGTTTTGAAAGTCTCTTGAAGGCTGTAGCTTCAAGACACCATTGTTGTTTGAATTTTTTCCTACCTCTTACCTCTTCTATCACCTTTTTTAAAAACAGCATCAATGGATCACAAATTCTGGGTGATACGTTTTATTTGTAATGGTGAAATGAACACCTAGGGTATTAATTCAGAAGTTGCCAATTCCTGATGTATGCAATACAGTATTATGTGTCAAAAAACTCAAAAAATTCAAGAGGGTTTCTCCTGGATGGAGGTTTTATGGTATAAAACTGTATAAAATAGAGACCTTTGAATATTCTAGCCAAAGATCATATTCAAAGCACATTTCTTCAAGGAGAAGGGATGGGAGCTCTATTTGCTATGAATGTGTGAATAGCAATAACAAAAATGTAAATGTAAGCTTCTGCTGCTTCATTTATATCACCAGGGAATAAAATGCTTACCTAGCTTTTATATCACCAGGAGCTCATTTCATCTTTATTTTTTGTTTTATTTAGTTGATAGCAAAGGAAAATGCAAGTGCTTGTCAGGGTACATAGGTGATTCTAGATGCTCCATCCTCTGAATTAAGGGAGAGGCCTGCAGCAGTTTGGAATGAAGGGCTTACATAGCATTGCTAGTTATTTTGATAGCAGTTGGATTCTTGAAAATCCATACTGGGTTTGTCTTTGTGCCCTTCTGTGTGACAGAGGTCTGCATTGCCTTTTCTGAACTGTTTTTTAGGCTCATAGGAGCTTGTGAATCTTGTGTACACGTTGTAATTAACTTCTGCATTCTTGAAAAAAAAAAAGTAGAGGCTTGGCTTTTGCATGAGATTTAATTCCTGTTCATTAAAAAGAGCTAGCAGCTGAGAAGAATGAAGTAATTATATTTTTACTGCATTTTTTTGATACCTGAGTCTAAGACAGTCACTTCTTTTCCACTTAGAATTCAGAGAATGTCTCTTTTATTTTCTCAAGAATGGATCAGGCACTCTTTTAAAAATGTGACAGAAGGTGAGGAAGCCTGCAGGATTTTCCTGCAGAATATCCAATGAGTGGGATACTTTCTTGGAGTGAAGGGAGAATTCTTACACATATCATTCTCTTTAAAGAAACTCTAAAGAAAGTCCCTCCTCACAGGGACACAAAAAAACCCAATCTCCATCTCTTTTGAAAGGGAATAACAGAATTCAGGAATCTAGTCCTGGCTAAAATTTCATCAGCAAACTTGTGTGGGAGAAAGGGCAGCCAGTAATATCAAATTATTTCTGTTTTCATCTAGTCCATCCAAGGTTTCTGAAGTAGTTTGGATCAGCCTTTGTTGACCTCCCAATTACCACTTGTATAGGTTTGCCTCTGCTTGTCCTTTAGTAAAATAAATCTTCTATCTGAATTTCTGTCCTGGAAAAATACTGTGAAACTGCAATGAATCTAAAACACAGGCCACTTATGTCAAATTAAATGTTCTGCCTCCAGTTCAAAATGAACAAACCAACCATCCACAAAAAGGCAAGCAGCTAATTTGTGCAAAGACAAAGTCTCTCCTGTTTAAAGAGTTGTCCTGGATTGTGGCCTCAGCTACATCTGTGAATTTTTTCTCAACTTCAGTTAATTTTCTAAGGAAGGATATCTGATTGTAGAAATTACTCCACTATGTGGATGACAAATACTCAAGAGAATCTATATAGAGCCCAATAATGATTTGAACAAAAGTAGAAGTTATTAGGAGATGATATGCATATGCACAACAGTAAAACTGAAGAGCCTAATTATCTGTTGTACTGCAGTTCATAGCTATCACCAAATCATAGAGCCATAGAAAAGTTTAGGATGGAAGGGACTGCTGAAGAACGCCTGGTCCAACTTGCTATTGAAAGAAGGACATTTTATGAGGTTACTCTGATTCCTATTAGGTCCTGAACAACTCCAATGATAAAATTTCCTTGGCTTTTCTAGGCAACTTATTCCAGTGGTTGTCTTCATAATGAAGAATTTATTTGTTCTATCTAGAGAAACTCTTTTTCGTTAAATGGTTTTCTTTGCCTCCTGTCCTGTGACTAGGTCTCTTTGTGAAGAGTGTTCCTTTATATTCTCTAGAACTACATTACAGATAAAATTTCTGTAGTCCCTCCAGTGTGGCAATCCCATACAAATCTGATTACATGGAGATCAGATCAAGTGTACAGCCACATGCATATTTAGCTGCATAAACTTAAGGAAACAAGTGCACATGATAATGGTGTTTATAATAAAAGCACTTGGAAAAAAAGTTGTTCTGTGCTCTGTGGTTGATGTTTGCCTACCTCTGTAAGACCAAGAATAATGAATTCATTATCACATTTAGTATTTATGTTAGTGGAATTTTAGGAATATTGATCTAGTGTCTCATCTGAATTGTGTTCCATGTTTCAAATGAAACATTTTTGTCCTAACTACATTAGGTCATCCTTTTTGTCTTTGTAGAGATCATTTATGTGTTAGAAGATATTGTAATATTGGCCTGTGCCAGCAAAGTATCCATTTACAAGGGTGTCTAAACACACTGTAGCACGCCTAAAAAGAAGGAAGCACAGGTTTGCATTTCCACAGCCCACAGAAACAAAATGCCATCTGCTGCACAAGCACTTGCATCACAATTTGTGACAAATATTTTTCAGCATCTACACATAACTGCTTCCACCTCAGGCAGCACTCACAAATTCATATGGATCATATAGGTTGGCTTTGAAATCTGGAATTAGGTTCACATAGCAAAGGTATGTGTCAAGGTTTAACCCCAGCCACACAGTTGCTTCCTCACCCTAAGAATCAGAGGAGTAAAAGTGAGAAAACTCATGGATTGAGATACAGTTTAATGGGTAAAGCAAAACCCGTTATGCAAGCAAAGCAAAACAAGGATTCATTCACCATTTCTCATGGGTAGGCAGTGTACAGCCATCCCTAGGAAAGCCATCTTCCATCACATGTGACAGTGACTTGGGAAGAGAAACTCCATCGCTCCAAACATCCCCCTATCCTCCTTCTTTCCCCAGTTTTATATACTGAGCATGATGCCATATGTTCTGACATATCCCTTTGGTGAGCTGGGGTCAGCTCCCAACCTCTTGTTATCCCCAGCCTCCTCGCTGGTGAGGTGGGGTGAGAGGCAGAAGAGACCTTGACTCTGTTGAAGTGCTGCACAGCAATAAGGAAAGCATCCCTGTGTTGTCAGCACTGTTTGCAGAGAGAATGCAAAACAGCCTGATGCCAGCCACTATGCAGGAAATTAACTCTCCCTCAGCCAAAACCAGCACAGTGTTTCCTACCATGCAGATGAAACTAAATAGTAAGTCAAGCTGGACATACCTTCTGTCCCTACCAGTTTAGTGGTGATCTATGTCATGTACTATCCCATACAGTCCATGGAGCAGCCTATACAAATCACATGGAATAAAAGTTTTGCATGTATGGGGAAAATTTCAGGCTTTCTATACTTAGGTACTAAGAGGATCTAGGTAAAAGTTATCTTCTGTTGTTAAACTGTGAGCAGGTAGGTGCACATTTTCTGCAGATTGAGATTTTATCCCTATGATCTCTCTACTCTTCAGCATTTTAAATACTTCTCGCTGTCTGTATCCTGATAGAAAGTCAAGATGATGACTTCCTCAGTCAATCACGACCTGGTTCACTGAGTGTCTTCAGCTCTTTCTTACGTAAGTAGGAGCTGCCTGTGGTGAGAACCTTTAAGAGTCTGCCCACAATTGTAATTTCCCAGATTGGCTCTGTTTTTCTGTGATCCCGGCAAGGCAGATGAAGATGTGTGTCCCAGCTGCATTTAGGTAAAGGACCATTTGCAAAGCTACCTCTTGGAATCTTCCCTTGTGTAGAAAATAAAATAGGAAAGCAAATATTAAGAGTCTCTTAATTGTCTTGCAACAGTAATTTCTTTGCTTCCCATGCAGAAGCGCCCTTTCAGGTTGTAATGAATTTTACCCTGAATCTTGGAGATGAACACATTGTAACTAGTCGATATTGAATGTTTACATTTGTGCAAAAGCAGAATTCATACGTCTTGTGCTTTTGTTCACTTGAAAATATTTTAGTTGCTTGTTGTTCATCACATATATAGTTCACAACAAATAATGATACCTAGTTACATGAAGTCTCAAGCAGTTTCCCCTGGTGAAATGGAGCATGTAATGCATTTTCTAATATAATGAATATTCTTTTTTTAACTCACTAACCTTTGTACGGAGACAAAAATGTTTCTGCTACTTATCCCAAGAGAAAAATAGTGAATATAAAAATGGTATTTTTTCATATTCATTATGTCATTTATATGTGAAATAGCTATGAAAGGAAGAGTTGTAGCATTAAATTTATGTTTCATTTTCATTATCTATTTTAAACTATCCATCAAAATATGTACCTACCCCTGAACTGTTTTAAAATAAAGGTGGGGTTTGCCTTATCTAGCCTTAGGTTAATGGTTTGACTCTATGGTCTCAGGGGCCTTTTCCAACATAAATGATTCTATGAATCTATAAACTATTTTATCTTCCTTACACTAGAGCATCTTCTTAAATATAGTAATTTAGCCAATCTGTATCAAGAAAGAAAACTGTCTAGGACGTACTCTCTGTCATTAAAGCTGGCCAGCTGGCACAGCCTGACTTGTACATACAGCAAAGTTATTTTCTCTTTCCAAAGCTACCTACCATTTAAATAGAAAGGGTCCATACTGCCGACAGGGAATGTACCCAGTTGGGATAAGTGCCAAACTGTGCTCAGACATGATCAGGGAGAGTGCTAGCTGGCCAAGGGAAAAACTATGCAGTCAGTCTTGCTAACAGTATAGCACAATGGGCAATCTTATTCCAGTTCCTAGGCCCATGCCCCATTACTAGGAGAGGTGTAGCCTTACCCTGCCCCTGCATTCAGTGAAGGAGTGACCCTGAGGTGGACAGTCCATCTTGCTTCTCTCACTTTTGTGTTGGTATGGGATGAGACAATATCTCAAGCTACCTTTTCCAGTTAAATATAACAAGAGCCTAGATGATTGTACAATTTACTTCCCATTTGGAGAACTGTCATTAGCTGAGGGGAATGCCATCATCATAGATGCTGTGGCCTGGATTCATCCTGTCACTGGGAGTCAGGTATCTGATTTAAAGAACATGCTGGATTCAAGTTTCCTGTTTAGTCAATAAACAGGAAAAAAAAAAAAAAAACATGTGTGAAGTATATAGCCAGCCCAAGATCTGAACTGACCTCTACAAGCGTCTCTTCTTCCCTTTTGGCTATAAAAGAGACCCTAACTAAGTTAATTTAGATGGGTACTTCAGTCTAAGGGCAAGAAGGTTTAATCAGGTCTGGTAAGCACATTCCTGGGGCCTGATTACAAACGCAGATTGCACAGAATCTTGGATTGACCATTTTTTAAAATTATATAATAGTTGCCCCTGCAGAGGCAAAAATATTTGCAAATATGGCTAAAGTGCAAACCATGTAGCAATGCTTGCCAGTCTGAAGTTATACATCTAAAAAATTCGTGTTATTTATCTCAGTTGATCACAAACTATGAAAATTTGTATTCTTTTAGATAAACAGACTATATCTTAGCCAAATTTTGCTAGAAAAGTTTTCCACTATTTGCAATGGAATCATATCTTGTCAGTATCATTTGTTCCTGAAGAACTGATAGGAGCTGCAGTTATTGGAAGGAAGTTATTGAAAATCCCACGTTTATGAAATCTTCCTCAATATCTGTTAAATTTGGAAGACTTAATGCAAAACTGAAGAAAAAGCTATCTAAATGAGCAACTAGGGAATAGCAGTCACAGCACCAAACCATGCTACACACAGCATACAAAACCTGTGACAGAGAAAAGTTTTTTATTAAAAAAACACATCTAGTGCCTATGAGAAATGCATGTAGTCTGGTTCCTCCATCTGTCACAAACTTTTTCAGTTTATATTACTCTTGTATTATCAACCGTGCAGTCTCTACTCTGAATGCCAGCACCACTGTAATCATAGCTGCTGGTATATTTCACTGAAAATTCCTCATGGAAGAGCTGAATGTGGTTAAAATCAATTTAGGTTCTGTTTTACCATACCTACATGGGAGAATTTTTTTATTGCTTTCAGTGTCCCCTTTGTATAGGTGAACCCAAAGAGCAAAATTCACTACTGGTACATCTAAGCAGTAAAACAGGACAAGAGAGCAAGCTCAAACATTGAGCCCTCGTCTGTGTGTGCTGCAAAACCCTTCTCTCACTGCTGGCTCTCTCCTATAGCTCCTGCTACTTTCTTCCAGAAAATACTTTGATATAGTTCAAGTAATATTTTAGTTGAGAGACTGCATTCAAAGAAAGAAGAGACAGGGCTTTACCAGGTTGGACTCTAAGATGCTGTAGTGCTCTCCCACCTCTCACCAAACTGCCTCTCAATTAAGCAATGCACAACCCAGATGTCATCCTACAGAAGTGCTGCGCAAGAGAATTGCACACAAAAGCTCACGTGTCGTTTCAGATGCCTTGAAGAACTGGAAAAGCCAGAGAAAAATAATTGGTGTAATTATGTCTCAGAGCCACTACACAGGGCCTAGAAGAACCAAGAAGCAAATATTATGGCTTGAAGCCACCATGTACCATGTGACTTTAGGGAAGGGATTAGGCTTTAGTCAGTCTTTTATATATTAGTGTAGAGATACTAATAAGATCTACACTTCATAAATACTTCTTTTTAACACTGCAAGTATTAGTTTCACACAAATTCTATTTAACCAATTTTTTACACTGATTTGCAGGCTGATTTTGCCTTCTCTTTATTTCATGGTGCAGGGTCGTCAAAGAAAATCAACATTTTTCTTCATTGTAAATGAAATTGCAGGTGTAAATAATAGTCACTGAACATCTGATTTGTTTTGAATTTTAAATCAAATGCAGGTACAAAAATGTTGTTACAATTTGATGCCAAAGCTGAGTGTGGGATGTGACAGCTTACCCATATGCATATCTTCTTTTAATATGGCTCATTCACGTCCAAAAATCTGCCAGGTCCATAGGATTTCAGAATAACAGAAAGGAAAAAAGGAGCTAATTTAATCTGCCTTTCTGATATTTAGTTTTTTAATTAATGTTTTTTAATGCTAATTACTTGGGTTTCATTCAAAGTTCCTTTTGACAAACCAAAGGTGATGGTAAATCTGAGAACTTGGATAAATAAAAAAATTCTGCAAAGCTGTTGGTTGGGTGCTGGCACCAGTTTGTAATGTCTTTCATCCATGTGCAGTCTTGTGCTCAAAGTGTTCAGTGTTGGAGCACATGGCATATCCTGCTAAGCGTGCAGCTCAGATAGTATGGTCATTTTATTCTTCAAATACAGCCCGTAAAGATTTGCAGTGAAAAATGTTCATATTGCAGTGCACTGTAATGTACCAAACAATATTAATTTTAAATCATCCGCTAGTGAGACCTCCTGAACTTTGGCAAAAGGTTTGAACTTTTCAGTCACCATGGAATTATTCTGGGCAGCTGGCCAGTTCCTAAATAGGTTGTGTATACATCAGTGGCAAAGCTTTTAATTTGAAATGATTTATTTCAGCCTGTCAAATACAGTGAAAGAGCTAGAGCATTGCTGTATTTTTTTAACAATTGGATTTCACTGAAAAACTTAGAGAGCATTTAAGCGAATTTCACATACGCTTGCCTCACAAACCATATGAAAACTGTGTCTTTCACTCTTTAAGTTTGGCACATTACTGTCTCCTCTTCCATGATCAGAACTAAATTAACAGAGAACAAAACAAAAAGTTTGGACAGGTAGGTCTTACCCTTTAGACATGTTTAATTCTGTATCTCCTTTGGCATGTTCTCACCAAAGTGTCAATGTCTGAGAAACTCATTGACTGTGTTAAATTTGAGCTTTTGGTTTGTTTTGGCAAGATCAAAACTTTTGAGGCTGTTTCTGTCCCTAAAAGCAAATGGGTGCTGTTAAGAGATACTCGTGTTAGTTTGCCCTTTGAACTGTTCAAGTGATCTTGTTCATATTACCAGACTCTAGAGCACTTCCACCTTTCAGACTGTCAAATTCCACCTTAGCAAATCGTGAGAATTCTGCATGTGCAGACACTTCTCACATCCTCCCTCCACGGGAGAGGATGTCAGCTGGATGGCAGGTGTGACACTGCCTTGCATTCACCAGAAGATCTAAAGTGCACTGTGGCATGTCTCTTCTGCCAGACATAGGGAGAGATTATGGAAATGCAGCTCTCCTAATCAGCTCCTGATTCTTGTCTCATTCCAATTCTCTAGTGATTTTTCATCAACTCTGCTATCAAAGGAGTTGCAGTATGTATTTTAAAAGAACTCTCTATTTTCACTCTGACCCCATTTACAGTGAATACCATCTGGGTGACCCTTTTTCTCATGCACAGTCATTTACTGCTGTCTCCTTTATTGTGTCTCGCCTCTTCCAGTCTTCCACTTCCACCACCATTTATCCTACTATGTGTATTTAGGACAACCACTTACAGGTTCTCTTCATTTCTAAGGGCCCAGATCTTAATTATACTAAAGCTGATTTTGGCAATCACATTTTTGTAAGGAAGCCTTGAAGTCAAAAATAAATTTACAACTGAAGCTGCAATAAGTACTATGGATGAGATTATACCAAAGAACACCTGTGCCATTGGAGAGAATTGGTACAATAAAGCAGTGTCTGCTGCCATCCCATTCACAGTGCGTGCACAGGGTTCTCTTTAGAACAGATTCAGTCCCACACTGAATGGGAACCCCAATCACACATGGGGTTCAAAGCCACCCTAAGGACCAGCCATTGGTTGTGATCTTTAAGCCTGAACTGCATTTTTATGTAACCAAGGTGGAGCCTGTGGTTTTGTTTCCTCCAAGAAGAATCTGGTTTGCTTACCAACACAGCACATAAACTGAGCCAGAGGACAAGTGCTGATGATTCAGACTTCAAACTGTTCCAAACCAAATGAAGACATGGCCATGATGCCTTTCTGTGGGAAAAGGATCACACAAACATTATCTTCACGTGTAAGTCTGCCTTTCTCACAGCTGTCTTTTGGATTGATCTAAGACAATTATGTGAACAGATCAGGGACACCTTGGTGTTCAGAGACCTGTATTATTCAAACAACCACAGGAATCCTAATTAAAATATCCTCTCTGACACTCCTCACCATTTAGATTTTACAGTTATTTGGAAAAGTGCTTCTGATATGTGTTCAGAGCAGGCGGTTGTACTGTATATGTTGTGCCATTAAATCTGCTCCTGTAAACTCAAGCAGCATATAAGTAGTGAGATGAGACAAATTCCTTCAATGGCTTTACAGACAAAATTGTTTTTACCATCCACAAGAGAAATTAGCCAGGCCAGGCTGACAAAATATTGTTGAATATTCCCAGTAGGCTCTTGGGCTGCAGATGGAGGGCTATACAGAGCAAATCAGGCCAGTGTGCATTACCTTGCCAATAGTAAGAGTAATAAATAAAACGTAAAAATCAAAGAGAAGAATATTGCGATATTTTATTTGAGTTTTTGTGTTATTTGCATCTAGATGTTCCTAGAAACATTCTGCACCATCATAGCCCAATTTCAACATAATCCTGTACCTTTAAAAGTGTACATGTTTGTCAAGTGTTAGAGAAAGTTTAAGTACAAAGGTCCTAAGCCGCAATACAAAACAGGATGTGTGTCATGTGGAGCAACAATTACACCCTAAGTGCATGGAGAAGAACTCAGGGAAACTAAATGCCTCACGCTCCCCAATATGTAATATTATCACAGCATGAGTAATTGGAGATATTCTATAGAACTGCCTTGACTGTAGGTTATTTTAAAGCCTATCTTAAATCATTCTTCTATTCCCTTCTTTACTTTCTGAACTATACAGTTTCCTGCTTTCAAGCTATCCCTGTTCTGTACTGACTTCAGACAACACTGCAATGCTCTCTATTCTGTATATACTGGCTTATGAAAACAGGAGTTCATAGCTGTTAAGTGACATTGTCTGTGCCAAAATTATGCATATTTATGCAATGTTTTCTTACTGAAAAACAAGTGTCAGAAACTGGAAACTTTTTTATCCTCTAAAAATAATCTGTTCCCAAAGAACAATGTTGCAGAAAAGCCCTGTTAGATTATCCGATTAATTTCCTTGTCAGTGAACGATTTCTTCTGGCAATACCCTGACATTTCAGGGGTTCTAACTAGTCTGATTTTGAAATGATGAGGCACTTCCCTCCGGAGATCTCTCTGAACACTTAGAGATTTCCCCATAAAGCTACTAATCTTTATTCTCATCCTAGAAATCCTATCTCTAAATTTCATTCTCTCATTCCTTTATTTGGTATACACTATTGTATACTTGAAGTAATTTGTTTTCCAATATTTCTTACATAAATTTACATAATCTCCCCTGCTCTTACTTTATTATCAGATATGGTAGATGTGAAATGAATATTCTGACCCTTTAGTCTTTCTCTTCTTTTTTCTTCCTTGTCCCAGTTGGTTTACACAGCCCTCCCCTGGTTTCATGGCTCTCTTCAGCACTACTTTGGCTTGTCAGTGAGAAAGTGGTAAAAATGGCATTTAGAAATTAATGCATTCCCAGAAATGTTGTCTTCAAAGCAGCGCAGAGAGGAGCTGTGGACTTCCATAACATTTTCCATACCTCTGTAATATGTAGGCAACAGAGCTTGGTTGTGAACATAGCCTTTGGCTGGTAATGTAATTGGTGCCCAAAGTCCGGGTTGCTTCTTCCTCTGGTCAGCTGCCAGCAGCTGTCAGGGCAGGGTGGTCCCAGTGCGCTAGGAGCTCCTGAGAAGCGAGTCCAGACGTCTGGGCTGCGTTAGAAGGGTGGAGGCAGCAGGAGAAGGTGAAGGCATCAGGGAGTGGCTGCGGAGAAGTTGGGCATCACCGGTGGGGGCCCTGGGAGGCCCCACGCTGTTGTCTGTGCCCGGTGTTCTTTCTTCTCAGTTTCTCATGTCAGGAAAAGCGAAACGGGAAAACTTTCTGCTGCTTCAGGATTTATTTTATCTTATCAAAGGTTGAAGAACACAGCCTCTCTGCTGCTTCCAGGTGCACAATGGCTGCTGCTACCCAGAGCGGAGAGTTTATATACTGTTTTTACCAGGAATGGAAAGATTCTACATATTTTATTTTTTCTTTAAAACCAATATCTATCAATTTTATTAACATGTCTCATCTACACTAGATTCTTTCTAGCAATTACTAAATCACAGGAACTTAGGTTAGAGAAGAAAGGAAGAAGAAGGAAAAGAAGAAGAAGAAGAAGGAGAAGCCTACACCGTAAATTCTCCATGTTGTCCCCATATTAATATATAGAGCAAAATCTAAAACTACAAACACATTTTTTGTGGTGCACTTAACAACTATCTCTTCATTACTTTGGTGCTTTCAGCTGACCCAGAAGTGGGGAGAGATTGTCCCACTAACTTGGACTAAGTTCATAGGCTAAGCCTTTTTTGGAGTCTCTAGGTATAAAATGTGTCCCTAGAAGGTCAGGAGAAGTTTTCTGGCTTCTCTGGGTTCCAACAGCCTTTTTATGATGTATTGAAATCCAAGATCTTGTTTAGTTTCCACTCTTATTCTTTATCTAGAATTTTTTCAGTCTGTTATTTCCTGCCACTGTTTCTAAATGTGTCCTTTTCCTTGTCCAATGTGGTACTTGCAATTCTTCACATTTTAGTATTGCGTGTGCTAATGTCATCATTTCTTCCTTTTAAGGATCATTAATAAAGCAGTGTAACAGGACTGGACACAATACAGATTTATTCAACATTTCTCTTTTATTCCGAATCAGCTTTACCATTAATCATTAGTCTTTGTTTGTAGCTGTTCAGTTTTCTTCAGTCCACATGACAACTTATATCCAATCGAATATAAATTGATTTTCAGTTTAAGCTGTCCTGTGGCTGGAAGTGGTGATGTTGCTGATAGCATGACAGTGCAGCAGAGCAAATTTTCTACTACAGCATGCTGTGGAAGCATGCATTTCACTAGGCTGGGCAAATGAAAGTTAAAGCTCTGCTTGAATTCCTGGATAATTGCCCCTCATAAAAATCTGTCGCTGATGTCTATCAGCAGTATTACCTGCAGGTGTTGATAGTGAAAATGTCTTCTAAAATTTAAGCTTCTAACCCTTTGCTTAGAAACAGAGGTGTGAAGAATGATTGAAATTTCAGTTGCATGCTTGTTGAAATAGTATACAATACACATACAGTTTAAAATAAATGTGAAAATTAATTTCATTGCTTCTTTTTGACTTGGTATTTTGTTGCAATAACACAACCGAATTGCTATGTAAGGTAATCAGAATTCAGGAATCATATCTGTATATCATATTTTTTTATCTTCTATCATTTGATTTAGCCATCATCTGTCCACTTAGATAAATTTATATGCCTTTTCTGGATTTGCATGGGTGGTATTCCATTGAATAACTGTGGATAATTATAAATGCAACATTTGTAATGTGATTTGCCTTAGCTAAGTATTGCTGATGTAGATGGATTCTTCTGAGTTCTGTGTTATTACTTATAATACTCATCTAAATGTCATTGTCCTGTTATTTTGTGTTCTGGGAGCTGGATTTTCTTAAAATTTCTGCCTTTTAAATTTCTGTGTTGTCTTCAAGTATCAAAGAGCTGTCAGCATATACAGAAAGATGTGCCTAATAAGAAAATACCATGAGTGTTTTTTTGACTAAATTGTTAAAAGTGTGAAGAAAACAGAAATAAGAATATTGAATAGGTCACTAATATGCTTTGTATTTTAAAATTTAAATTATTAGCAATCCTTCCATTTTATGTCTTTTATGGTATTGTTAGGCATTTGACATCTTCTAGCACAAGCCTTTAACTTGTAGCAGATTTACCTTCTGTAGGTCTTTGCTGCCATCTTCTGTTTCTTTAAATGATTGCCATTGTTATTATGTGGATTCTGAAAAATGAGTGGGCTATTACAGAGCAAAATTTCCCTTTCTATATTTTTTTATTTCCTTGTTTTCAGCTAAAGCAAAGCGAAGCTAACGCAGATACAAAGGAGAAGCTTCCGTTGCGTCTCCGCATCTTTGAAAAATTTCCAAACAGGCCACAAATGGTGAAAATCTCAAAGCTTCCTTCAGATTTCACAGTTCCAAAAATAAGGTACTGAAATATTTCCTTTGTTAGTATGCTGTAAACTTTCTGGGGCCACATAACACCCGAAATATTTAACTTTCCTTTTTTCTTGTGTGTTAGGCAGATAGTTCAGAAAATAAGAAGTGAAATAGAATTAACATAGGCATTCAAAAGATGTGGCATTTTGGGTTTACCTTATTTCCCTCATTTGGGGAAAAAAAAAATCCTATCATTTCTTATATATTATTCATAAAATCGGCTAGGTTGACCAGAACTGACACAAGTATAACATAACTGAAGAGTGTGTTGTTTCTCCCCTTTCATTTGGATTTTAGTTTCTTGGCTCACATAGAAAACTAGCAGTCTAATGGATTCTCATATAGGTTTTTAAAGATAGGGTGAACTGACAACAAATCAATAAAACAGACCATCCAATACCAGTTAGTCTGTGATGACCTTGTCCCTTATTGGTATTTGCATAGTTACCACTTTCCTGTGAAACTCACCTTAACTAAAGATCAGATACTCATTATTCTAGATTATTCTTTACTGTGAGGGTGGTGAAGCACTGAGGCAGGTTGCCCAGAGAAGCTGTGGATTCCCCATCCCTGGAAGTTCTCAAGGCCAGGCTGGATGGAGCTCTGAACAAGCTGGTCCAGTGGAAGGTGTCCCCACCCATGGCAGGCAGGGTGGAACAAGATGATCGCTAAGGTCCCTTGCAACCCAAAACATTCTACGATTCCATGAACATCAGTTACAGTACAATTATTTCTGCTTGGTGTCAAGAAAACCTGACAGAAATCCAAGGGCTGCTCTAGTATACACAAACTGCAAAGTCTGTTGAAACAGCACAAGCTTGCTGAACAGACCCTCTCCATGCCTGTTTCAATATCCTCAACAAGTACATGCTGGAAGAGAAGATGATGTGAAAGATTGCTGCCATTGTTCTGAGTCTCCTGAGGTTACATTTCTTTTGATTAAATTCACAGGGAAGCCAAGGCAACTGGTTTGACCTCTTTGTAGTACCATAGGTGAACAAAATGAATAGTGCTGGTCAGAAAGGTCAGGAAAAACAACCTTCCAAACGTCAAGGAAACAATCATAGATGTTTTACTTTCAGTATCAAAGTACTGTTTGGTTGTATCTGGAGGGCGTTATTCTCCTAGTTGTAGTCTTTTTTTGTATTTCTTTCAAGTTGTGTTTTTCTCACCATATTCTGCACTCACTCGTGATCCTATTAACTACTGAAACAGACTTCAAACTAGCACTAGCAAATCATATCTTTAAATCTGAATCTATTGTACTATGTAGTAATATCTCTCCAGAGAAAAATTAGTTGTGACATAGTTTGCACTGAAAAGAGGCAGCTCTACTGAACTTAAAATACAGCAAGATGGATGTATATTTGTTGTAAACAGAAATGCCTCTGTGTTTTAAACATGGCATATGTGAGGCACAGAATTGCTGAAGCGCCTTAATAGTGACATTCAAAGCAGTTATATGAACAGATGTTGTTTGAAATCTTCAAGAAAGAATTTCATGCACAGAGTATGTTTCCTTTGGATTATATCAGCATTTGATTTACATTGAAGTAACAACTTGCTGTTTAATGAGCTAAAAAGAGCTGAAAACTGCAAAAGGTACTTGAAAAATTTAGCACCTTAATTGGTCAATAAATAAATAATAAAAGCAATATAATTATTTTCTTTGAACCCATGTGCAAAAGATCCTACTCTCAATTCACTTATGGATTTCTTTAATAAATAAATTCTATTTATCAGTGTTATCAGTTGTTCTGGCACTCTGTTCATTTATATATCTATAGCCCAGTACAACTTTTTCTCAGGACTTTATCTACCTTTGCATTAATGGATTGTGATATGTCATAATGAAAACCAAATATTAACTCTTCTTGGCATTTTATCCTGTCAATATACTCTATTTTTTCACAAGGGAAAGTTTTATGAAGCAGTTTATTGATCGCCAGCAACAAGATACCAGCTGCTTGCTGCGAAGGCTTCCTTCAGCATCTTCTTCCTCGTGTGACCACTCTAAAAGATCAGCAATTGAAGAAAACAAATACATTGATCAAAAGGTAAATCAAGAGTATAGGGTAATATATGTTTTGCCTAGAGTATTGTGAGGAAAGGCATCAGATTATTTAGTTTGTCAAACTACATAAAAACTGAAGGAATAAAAGCTAGGATGATTTAACATAGGCTAAATGGTTATGTTTAATTTAGCCTAAAACAGACCTCATAGCAGATCCTCTTCTGGTTTAAATTTTCCCATCTCCTTTGAATTCAAAATTCAAGATCTGATACATTATTTGTTTAATGCATGCATCACCTGAAGCAATTTTTTTAAGTAGTTTTGCTGGGCATCATTGAGAAGCTAGTGGAAAATTAAAGTTTCTGAATATCACGTTGGATTTTTGAGTGCCTTGATACTACTGAAACCTGGAAAAGACACTTCATCAAAGGAAGTGTGAAAGAAGTGTGAAGGAAGGAGTTGAGTCTAAATGGATGTCATCTGCTATAACAAGCAGAGCAGAAAAATTGGATAAGTTATTAAGATCTCTGTGTAATCACTGAAGATGAGTAAAAATTTAAAAATTATTCTAGTGATTTAGAGGATGTTGACCTATCTGTAAGCCTGGGAATCACTAGAAAACAGACCTGAACAGATGTATTTGATACCCATTGTGCTAAAAGCTGCTAGTCTCCCATGGATGGTTGGATTTGAAAAATACTAGCACCGCTTGGAATGATGACCACAATGATGATTATGCAGCAGCATAAGTAAATGTATGTCACTTCTGACACTTAATAAAACTAAAGAGGTGGAAAAAATGTTCATGTGTGTCATGGGAAGATAGTGTTTTCCCATATTTCTAGTGGCATCTACATAGATATCAGTCCTTGATCACTTGTAATATTGCATAATTTAGTGACATTTTTATAGACATAAGAAAATTACTTTCAGTATTGTTATGGTTCAATATTGTTTCAGTATTGTTCATTGTTAAATCCTCTTTGAATATTAACATTCGTATTTTTTAAATGCCTTTTAAGTTACAGAATCGCAGACAAGAAAAAAAGAGTCTATGCATTGCAGTTATGTAGTTCAACTGGCTTTCCTAGTGTGTGTTTGCAACCATAACCCAGGGCAGCATTCATACACGCAGAGTTGGAGACTTGAGAAGCAGAATTGGGAAAGGAGAGTTGGAAAAAACATTACTCTTTGATAATAAATGAAAATAGGAAATCTGTAAACTAGTGTTAATTGCCATCCCTAGTTCTGTACAAGAACCCATTCTTGTGGCCGCAGTAAGCCAAAGCTGGGCAGCATGGTTTGAGAGGGAGGTCTGTGGCAAAATATGACATATCAGGCCAAGAAGTCTGTAGGAGAGAGTCAAACCTAAATGGACATCATCTGCTTTAACAAGCACAGAAAAACTGGATAAATTATTAAATGATGAGCCTAAGGGCTAGGAGGACTATACCAAGTATCACTAATAATGGATCTCAAACACTATGCCAGGGTAATCAGAGTACATTTCTACCATGTAATGAAGAGATGAACAAAGACCTTAAAGTTGTCCCAGTCACACAGGTAAGTCCACAGTATGCAATGCAGAGCTTTGCAGTGGCTCAGTAGATCTGTTTACATTAATATAATTTAGGTATATTAAATTCCATCTTAATTCCTTTTGCTTGCTGTTTACAAAAGTGAATTGTTACTGTGTTTGAAGACAGATTAATACGTGGCACAGTTTCTTAATGACATCTTGCAATATGAGACTAGAATGCTGCATTCTTTTCAAATTTTCACTCCCCTTCAAAAGAAAATATGCATTAACTAACTTTATTTTTTTAATTTAAATAAGCATTCGCAAATTGGTTTTGCACTATTCAACCTGCTTTAAGCACATACTTTAGGATTCTCATGCCTCAAGAGTAGAAACAATGATGAGTAATATTTCTGATAAATGTACCTTAAAACAAGGTATTTACACATTCCTATTAAGAGGAGAAAGCACTAAGAAGGATTTGTGAAAGTAATTACTCGAGCTTTCTATAGTTACAGTTGCCAAGGCAACCTCACTTTTGTATGAACGAATCTTAAAAATATCCTTAAAACAAGCTTGGACTGACTGGTTGTACTTAAGTATAAACCTTACAACCATACTTTACTTTTCTTTGTAAAAAAACAAACATGACAAAACATTTTACTGCTCTCATTGCCTGGTAGGATGTCTTCTCACTGCTCCTGGTAGCAGTGGGATGGCTTCAGAAACTTTTCACATGCTTTTGCATTGTAGTTGATGAAAAAAAAAAAAAGTGGAATTAAAAGGTAGAATCAAAAGGTGAGATCCTGCTGGCAGATCTGACTCTGTCTTTCCTTTGTGGTAGCTGAACTGTGGCTAACTCCTCCAGTTACTCCTGGATTCAAATCAGTATCTCTGTGTTCCAAACCTGATGAAGTGATAGGAAGCTTTTAATCCTTACATTCACATATTTTTCTCTTATTTCCGCTTCACCAATATTCTTTTTTTCTTTCTCTAAAAATCTGCCACTATATGTTTTTGTGTTCAGAATCAATCTGCTCCATAATTTGTGATGATCAATAAAGAAGACCTTATATGTGTTCTCTTATAGAATGGATTTAGTTAGTGTTTTAAGTATTATAATTATTATAATTACCAAATTCCTTTAAAAGTTGTTTTAAGGTGTAAAGGGAGAGTAGATTTTCAGTGCATTCTTCCTTTTTTTCTTTTTTAAGGTATTCTACCATCTCAAAAGGATTGGAAAAAATTATTTTTGGTGTATATCACTGTAACCATGACTACAATCCATTTGATATTATTTTCATCCATGCCAAATCAAAAGACCAGCTTTGGAAAACAGATTTCTCTGCTATACTCTTTTTCTTTCTAGTCAAATCTGTGAGTTCCACAGGTTATTCTAATTCTTCCAAATTTTTAATCAATTGTGAAAGTAGTAAACTAACCAAACACTAATATGAAAAATCACTTTTGGATACGTAAATGCCCTTTACCTTTTATACATACCCTAAGAGTTCTCTGTCAGTGTGTGGAGTCTGAGTGGATGTGTGGATACAGATTGTGCCATGTTCATCCTTCTACATCCAATGCCAGCAACACCTGGGCTCTCCCACATACATATAGCTTGATAGGCAGCTTAGCACTATGCTTTGTTTGAGTTGTTTATTATTATCTGTAACATTTTGTATGTAAAACTGAGATTCTCTGGGGTTCTCTGATCTTAACACTGCTGGAAATGCAAGATGATCATTTTTTGCTTTCCACTTGAGGTCCTGTGGAGCAAATTTACTTAAGCTCAGTGATCTCACCACAGACTTACCCCACCCTGCATATTGATCTAGTATGTCCTGATGTGGTCTGCAGTCCATGAGTTGAAGAACCCTCGGGCAAATTAGAAAAATCAGGGCTGTTCAGATTGGTGAGCATTCCCCTGTTGTAGCAGAAAGCACTGTGAAGGTATTTTCCGATGAAAGAAGGAAAACTTCTTGGAAAAAGTACGAGATTAAAAGAGGGATTTAGGGTATTGAATGTACTTTGTAGATGAGGGAAAAGGAGAGTTTTAGGGACAGAGAGGGAAGTGTTCTTTTATACTTCTACATTTGTATGAAAATTATTCACAGTATGCTGGGAAATTCCTTAGCTAACCAATATTTCAGCAAATTCTTGGACAGAAGAACTGGATGAATTATGGAAACATAATTTTAGTGTGAGTGGATGGATGAGAAGAAAAGAAGTTGGCAGAAATTAAGGACATCTCAGTGGTTCAGTGGCCTTCACATAGCCTGAGGTATAGTTGCAGCAAGTTTCAGAGGGACAAAGTATTAAATTGAGATTTACAAAAACTCGGCTGTCCAGTGAAATACATCTGAGTTGGCTGTAGAGCGTTGGCCTTGCCTTCTTAACTTCAAGACTAGAATCAGAGGGGCACAGAAACCCTTCAAAATGCTTTCCTAAGAGACATAGAACTTTTAGCAAAACCTGCAGAAAATTATTGTGAAATGGACACTTCTGAACTGGTTACTTATTCTTGGCCTTACAACACAGCACATGGCTCTTAGATTAAAGTTCAAAACTGACAGACTCATGAGATGAACTTTGAAAATGCCTGTGGCTCAATATATAGAGATAATACAGTTAACCCATGTCCATGTTTACAACAGCGGCAAAGCAGGAGTGAATTACAAAAGAAAGCACAAGAGCATTTAATATATCCATGTATTTTATGGTTTAGACTTGGAACCTCTCCCATTTAACTGAAGGAATATAAGCAAGTCAGTTCCCTTATTTCTCCATTTGTAAGATTAATTCGTTAGTAGCAAACATATTTTCTCTTTTTCTCTCCTTTCTGTCATCCTGTTTCTTTTCTGATTCCTTTCACATGTATGAGTTTTGTTTTTAGTTCTGCAAGCAGTGCAGTTAGTAGCCATTCCTTTGTCCAGTGGGAGCCAGATGCAGCATTATGGTCTAGCTCCTGGGAAAGCTTGACCTCCTACGCCATATGGCTCTCCCATTGATTTCCTGCTTACAGCAAAAAGTACCTTTGGGATGGGAGGTTGTGGTCAGGAAGTAAGAGCCAATCTCAGAAGCAGCCAGAGTCATTACCATGGAGGACTATGAATATTAAGCAGCAGACCTCATGCTGGAATCTGTGTTTTAACACATTTTGTTAATATCATAGATACTGCATTTGTGAGCTGCTGAGACATGCCACCTAATCCTGATGTTTTTGTTTAAACTGGCTATATGTTTTGTGTAGGGTTTTTTTCTGATCTGAAGTGCTCAGCTTCTTTAACTATTCTGTTTCTTGAGGAAAAAAAAAAACCAAAAAACCAATCTTCTGAGAGTATTCTAAAAGGACTTTTCCTTGCAGAAATTATTTGTAGGTGTAAAAGCTGAAATAGCCTTTTAGCTTTTCCAAGGCATAGCTTTTAGTATGGAAGACAGGGTGTCCCAAGATAGATTTCAGAAAACCATCAGGCATGAAGATACTCATATAACTTATTTGTATTTTCTTCCTTGGAACTAAGGGTAGAATATTTATTCATAAATTCCAATTTCCAGAATTTCTGTTTCTGACTGTACTAAACTTATGTCCCAAGTTAATCACCTCTCTGAACTTTATTTTGGGCATTCAGTTGTGCAAATTGGAATTTTGACACAAAAGATAGAATGTGTTTTGTTCCTGATTATTCTTTTCTGTAAGTAATTTGAATCATATTCATTTTGAACATAGCAGAAACTAATAAAGTGTAATTGCACATGTATTCCAAGTAGAAAAGATTATTTATTTTTAAATACTAATAAATACTATATTTGTTTCTGAAGTAATTCTTGCAGAGTTTTGTGCATATCAACAAAAATCATTCAAAAGTTTTCTTCATCTTCCTTATTTGTCTGAATTGAACTCTGTCCTACTATTTCAGTTTCCATATACCACTCATTAATTAAACACAGCCAAGTGCTTCAAGTCTTACCTATTTATGTCATTCACAGGATAATGCCAAAATCTATTTTCTTATAACATTCAGAAAAGTCATTAAAACAATGTACCTGCTGGAATCATAAGGGCTTATGGATCCAGCATTTTCTTGCTCATTACAGTTATGATTTTTATAGAAGATGATTTTTGTCCCAAATCTGTTCTCATCAGTTCATTCTAATGAAGCTAATATATGTAAATGCATTAAATTTCAGTTTTCAGCTGAAAATCAGCTGCCCTCTTTGTCACTTTTGCATTTAAAAGAATTTCTTGTTTTTATGTAAAACAAGATAGGTAAAAATGTCCCTGTGTTTATATAACCAATTTATAGATTTCTTTCTCATTAAGCATTTTACCAAATATACATTTGAGCTGATAATGTATAACTTCTCTGACCATGTTTGCCTTCAGAGTAGAGAAGACACAATTGCAAGAGTAGCAAGACTGTTCTTGTTGAGGTCTGTCTCTGACTTCTGATAATATTAAATTGCTTTGTCACTCTTGCTTCTATATAATATGTTTAGAAGTCTGCCTGAAAAAATGCCAGTTTTCAGGCATTTTTCTGACATTCTAAGAGAAAGGAGGCCAGACACTGGATACTTTGCCATTTTCAAAAAGGGCCATAATTCAGAACTTCCTTCTTGCATTTGCTTTCTATTTCATCAGTTTTGCACTGAAATATATCAAGTATTTGATACAAAGGCTGTGAAGATGCATTAAAATACAAGGGGACGATCATACTTCTCTTTTTTGTTCAATCAGAGAAAATACAGACATGGCAAGTGTTAGTGCAGTTGTGTTTCAACAAAGAGCACACATTAGTTTGGCATGAAAGAAAGAGGCAAAGAGGGATTGAGTTACAGGAAAGCCTTTCTGTTGAGCTTTCTACATCCCCTGTTCCTGCTTCTACCAAGGAATCCAGGTCTCCATCTCCAGGCCCTTCAGTATCTCCCACCCACTCACAGAACTCATTCACAAGAACTGATTAACAGTAGTAATGATCACTTTTTTTCTAGTGAAGGCAATTAACTGCATGTGCTTGTACAACCAGAAGTAATAGTTTTCTTTACCTCCCACTTGAAACTCCCTGTCCATATCTTCCATTCCCAGTCCAGCCCAGCCTGACAGTCCTTTCTTCCCTAAAGCTTCAAGATCCCCAGCTCAAAGTGTGGAGAGGAGCCTTCTCCAGTGCTGTTCACCCAGCAGAATGTATAAAAACCCCACATCAGCTTGGCCAGGAGTCCTCAGTTCCACCTGCTGTTGGCTGCCATAAATAACCTACCCTGCCTTCTTTATCAGCTTTTCATGGGGTCTCCCTGGCTCCTGCACTGAGTAGGAAACAAACCTATCCAAGGCTGCACTAGCCAAAATGATCAGAGGGATGAATTGTCTCTCCTATGAGAACAAGCTTAAAGAGGGTTTTTCAGCCTGGAAAAAGAAAGTTCTAGCAGCCTTTCAGTAGTTAAAGGGGGCTTACAGTATGGGGATAGACTTTTTTTCCAAGGGCCTGTACCAATAGGGGGTAATGATTTTAAACTAAATGAGGGTACAGTCAGGCTAGATATAAAGAAAAATTTTTTTATGATGACAGTGGTAAAACACTGAAACAAGTTACCCAGAGAGATGGTGAGTTCCCCATTCCTGAAAACATTCACCGTCAGATTGGATGGGGCTCTAAGCAACCTGATCTAGTTGAAGATGTTCCCACACATTGCAGGGAGATGGTCTTTCAAGGCCCCTTCCAACCCAAACTATTCTATATTTTTATGAAAAATCTACCCATTAAACCTATGAAAGTTTAAAACTCAGGTATGCCAAAGCGGAAAAAACCCAACCATATTATTATAAGGCATAAAAGAGAGGGATTCTTCTCCTTCCCTGGAGCTGCTACTCTGTGTGTCTGAGATGGACTATTCTCCCCTTTAGTTCTTCGGAGATTTTATGAGTGCTAATATTAGCCTTTTCCACATTCTCAGACTTAATTGAAAAAGGTTCTTGATTATGAAAAGATGTGTAGATTTTCCAGACCAGTAGTCAGCTAATTAGAAGAACTTTACCTTCCTTAAGAGAGAGGCAGCAATCAAGAGCTACAAAATGAATCAAGGCTTTCAGGTCAATGACTCCCAAGAGTTAAGGAGATTATGCCCACTTCTCATTCTAGACATCTGATCCAAAGGGACAGCCTTTGAGTCCTTGTGGCACCTATCTTGCCTGTGTAGTGAGCCTGTTTCTTACACAGGACAACCTCGCAAAGGGCCAGATTTTCAAAGTCCAAATGAAAACACTTAGTTCTACTTTGAGAGAGAGAAATGAATGCTCCCTCATAATTGCAGCCTTTTTGCAAAGTTTTCAAAAAAACTTAAGAAATTCCCCACTGCCTATAGGATTTAGTGCCTTAAACTGCTTAAATTTTCGTGAACATTTTGTTAGATATCTACCAAAAACTTCCAGTCTGGCCTTCCATCACTCTTCATGTGACTTCTGTCACATTCATTTTGAAAGAGTCCAATCTCTTCAAATCAAAGATGCATAGGCAGAATGTTGTTGAATTTGCATTTGAGAGGCTAAACAGCAAACTCCTGTGGGCCAGGAATATCCTGTGTTTTATGGAATGCTCAAGCTTTGAACAGATTCTTCCCAAGTATTTCCTCACTCTTTCTTAAAAATAATTCTGATATATTGCTTATTGTACTGAATCTTCACATTTTCCCTAGAAACTGTACATGTTTAAATAACAATACGTAACAATCTGTTCATTCTTCAAGTCTACATAAACCATCCATTGGCATACAATAAATTCCAAACTGTAACAGAAGCTTTGGATGACTTTTTTCCTTCCATGGAATTTCTTGCGTGGCACAGCAGACTGTTCCCACATAGTCCTGCAGTTGCCTATAAGAGCATTATTAACAGCACTAAGCTAAAATTCCTTATTTTAATATAACACGTAAGAAATTGCCTTAGAAAAATGAATTACATGCACTTCTTTTTTTTTCTTCTGTCAACCAAACATTTCAGATATTCATATTTCATTATTTATTTATGACCTTTTCTCACCTTGTGTTACCAAACACCCACCAACACTTGTCTTTTCTGCCAACTCTGAAGTAGTCTGATACAAAAATAGTACACTACA
Organism: Vireo altiloquus; assembly: GCA_013396875.1. Lineage (NCBI taxonomy): Eukaryota > Metazoa > Chordata > Aves > Passeriformes > Vireonidae > Vireo > Vireo altiloquus. The sequence continues at coordinate 96,116 of VZRF01001859.1, read as the reverse complement.
TCACCACAGATTTTACCTGTTGATAGCATACAATTCTTCATCAAATTCAAGTTGAAAATTATTGCTTAACATAGCATTTGCTGGAGCCTGGGCATGCAAACATGTTGCTAGAAAAATACTTCAAACCTTAGTAAACCAAAATATACAGCATTTTGCAAAACTTAAAATCTCTCAGCCATTAGCTGGTGTAAATTGGCATAGATCCCCATGAAGTCAGCAGAGCTGTGTCAGTACATCTAGTCTGCAGGACTGATCCATAGTCATTTCCTGACCCTTCACAAAGGTATTGTCCTGTGTTGCTTTGGTTTTAATCTTATGCCAAGGATTTTCTTTTTCCAGGGTAGAAAGCCTGGATTTTTTAAATACACTACTAAATAAGCATTATTGTTGAAAATGTCTGCAGTACCTTTTCAAAGCAGCGGGTGGCACTTGCAGAGCAACAATGTTCTGCAGTTTAGCTTATTTTACAACAGTTGCTTTGTCCTTGTCAACAAATGGTATTTCATGGGATGTAGCATTTAGACCAAGTTCTCTCTGACTGAACTGAATTATTTGGTCTGCCTGAAGTCTGTTGTGCCAACAGTAGCAGAGAAGAGTGTCAACACTTGTGGAAGAGAAGCACTACCTGCAGATTTCCTACTTCTGTGGTCATATCTGTGTAAATAAACTCCAAGAATTGTGGGAACCAAGACACAAGCTTTATTCATGGTTTAGTAGCAGCACGTATTTTCCATCTAAAACCTTTTCATCCAGGAAATACTACTGGGAATTTGCAGAGCTGCCACAGCAGGTCCTTGCAGTTTAAAGTAACGTACAAGAGCTCTTTAAAGTGTGTTGCTTAAAACATATTTTAGAGTAATCAGATGCTGTTAGGTGATTTCAGGACATTGTCATATGCTAAAAAGTAATGTTCTGTAGCAGAAAGCTATATGGCACTGTAATTTCTGCATTGAGTGTACTTATAGGTGGTGTAGAGAAATAAATAAATAAATAAATAAATACTAATAAAGATGCACTGAGGGTGTTCTCACAGTACAGCACAATCTGTAATAAAAAAACCCAGCAGGCTAAACAGATATACCCTAAAATAACCTCAATAGAGTATACTGTACTTATTTAATTTCACATTGTCTGATTGACTAATGTCTTTTGTGCGTTAACACTGCTTATAATTTCCTTGGCAACGTTGAAGAACTCGGCAGGTATCACACGTTTTAATTGCCAGCGTCATTCTACAACAGCATGAGGCATCTAGACATTATTAAACAAAATATTGATCATCACCCCCATTTTCTGTTTGTAAAGTCCCATTGCATTTGCCTGGTGTGCTATGCAAATTTGGAAAATTAAATGGAAAGTTGTTTAGTTCATTCATCTAATGTAGAAATAAGGATTGATATTCTAAAGATCTATAGTAATGTTTGATTGTCTTCAGCACACATATTGACATATGCGTGTTGCTATTTGACTTACTGCTGACTCCTTTAAATATGAGAAATGGATCAATTGTGCTTATGTAAAAATACTTTCTTATATTGCTGCTTCTGGATATTTTGAACTCAAGATAAATTCACTAGTGTTCTGCTGAAGGAAGGGCTCCTGATTCCTAAAGAGAAAGGAGGACCTTCATCTTCAAAAGTCATTCTCCTTGGAAGTGCCTAGGTTGTTTTGTGAATTCCATTTTGGACCACTGAGATCCCTAGGCATCAAACACTAGGATCTCGTATATGCCTATGTATTCCTGGATTAAAGAACGGACACCTGGATGCAATCTAAATTCCATCACAGTCCAGATACAGACAGGATTGTAAAAAAACTTTCAAAACTTCACCTAAGATGTAGTTCCTTTGGGTATGCTTAGACCAAGGTCAGTGCCCAAGGATGTCCTGTCTCAGCTGCAAGTTTCACAGCTAGTCCTGAAAATAAGTGAAGGAAAAGTAAATGCACTCTGCACAAAAAATGTGATGCAACACCCTGTTCTGATACCTTTCTCCATTACTATGACTTCTTAGTCATGGAGGAGAAGCCATATGAGGAGCAGCTGAGGTCACTTGATCTCTTCTGCCTGGAAAAGAGGAGAGTGAGAGGAAACCTCATCAACGTCTACAACTTCCTCATGAGGGGGAGGGGAGGGGCAAGCACCAATCTCTTCTCTGTAGTGACCAGTGACAGGACCCGAGGGAATGGCCTGAAGTTGTGTCAGGGGAGGTTTGGATTGAGTATTAGGAAATGGTTCTTCACCCAGGGGGTGGTTAGGCACTGGAACAGGCTACCCAGGGAAGTGGTCAGAGCACCAGCCTGACAGAGTTCAAGAAGCATTTGGACAATGCTCTTGGGCACATGGTGTGACTCTTGGGTTGTCCTGTGCAGGGGCAGGAGTTGGACTTCATGATCCTTGTGAGTCCCTTCCAACTCAGCATATTCTTTGCTTCTATAATTCTATTATTTATTTGTTCAGGCATCACTAAATAAAATTCATGAACAGCATTGAAAATGCGAAGAGAACACAGTCTTTTCTCTCCCATCTCAGTGGTTCCAGACATGTGCTCCTTCCTACAGCTTCCCTTCATCTCTCTGGCTGAGGCACCGCTGGCTCTGTGATAGCCAAATACCATAGTACAGCACCGTTCTTGCACAGCTCCAGCAGACAACTATGGTATTCATTGAAGGCAACAAGCACAGCGGGTCAAACTAGTTCCAACTGGGGCGGCAAAGGGGTTTAGCAGTGTTTTATGCAAAACATACACCACTGTCTCCTTTGTTAGTCTTGCCTAGAGCGAGAGTTCAGCAGTCCCTGGTGGTATGTGAGTAGCCCTTGTCCTAGACCTGCCAGCACCTTCTCTTTACATGTTCTTCTTCTTGCTGGCATTAGGTGTTTAAAATTTGGCTCACGGCAGCACTAAGTGACCGCTCAACATTCTTATGGAGTCTTCAGAAATGCATAGACTCCTCATTCCTGCTTTCCCAGGGCATGCTTCCTTGTTGATGACCTGGGTGGATTTCCTTGCTTGGGTCACAACCTTTAATGCCAAGGTGTTTTGTCACCAAATTTAAACACTTAAAAGTAGTGGTCTATGACAGATAAGGAGCTGTAGAAAATTTCAGGAAAAGTTATATGACTCAGCTTTTTTTACTGAAATCAGATGAGCTGAAACTAGAAATTTGGTAGGAAATTAATGCTTCTTATGTTTGAAATCTTTTCAGTTTCTAAGATGTTAACAAGAATTGTTATTAGAGATAAATGGACATAACACGTTACTAGGCAGCATGCCTTTTTCCACTGATGTTTTCTGTAGTTGTAATTATTCTAAAGAATTTTTTTTAAAAGGAATAAATAACTGAAATAAAACTTATGGTTTTCCACCCTCATTCCCATAAGCTTGAGCCCTAAAAAATTATTAACTAACGTCTTGAAAAATAGGTGCACCTGTGGTTTAGAATTCTGCAATTCTGCTAAGGGAAAAAAGGTTACATAGGATTCCACTGACATTAATTTCATTGACATTAGAAAAAGAAAATATGTGAAAGAGTTGCCATTGCTTTCAGCATTGTCATTTATATTTAAATCCATAATAATGTACAATGCTGATAAATTCACTAAACCCAAGTCAAGATACTGCAAATGAGTTAAAACCTACACAAATATGTTTCAATATATGACATATTTATACCTACAGAATATTTATTAAAATGGTATATTACTTCCCTGTCTGATCATCCAGGAACCTCTCTGACAGTCACTCTTCCATCACCTGAGCTGACAGCAAGGCCTCTTCTCCCACACTCACACAGTCACACCAGGTTTCCTCACCAGCTCGACCCCAGGTTTCCCACAGCAGAGTCTCAGACATCCAGATCCTTAAAATAATTTAATCTTGCTACAATAACTGAATAATGAAATAGCAGCTCAAGCTGGGTGCCTCCACAGAGAGACTCCGAGCAAAGGCATCCCAGGCACTTACACCCTCACAGTCTAAGCAAGCAAAAGTCTGGGGTGATCAGCTCCTGCTGTGTCTTTGAGTGCCACAGGTCCCTGTGTCCTTTGTTAGGCAAATGATCATCAGTTCACAGCCTCTTGCCTTGGGCTCAGGCTCTTGCACCCCCAGAGTCAACCTACAGCTCACACTGCAGCTGCACACCCAGCTGCCTGCACTGGATGTATTCCTCAACAGATATATCTCATACTGTGATTTTCACTTTATTTTTATGTTAACCATGTCCAGGCAATGGAAATTTTTCATGTTTATATTCAAATATTCAACAAGTTTATTACACTTCCTGTAACTTTAACTGAAATTCCAATACCTTATTTTCCAAACTACATTCTGAAGTGTTGCATACTTCATTTCCCGTTTTCAAAGTTGCAGGTTGTTTAAGGAACCCACAGATTCTCAAAACAGTGGTGTTTTCAAATCGTCTATGTTATTACTTCTACAGGCTGTACAGAGATGGGCTAGGACATGAGAAAGGTTAAAGGGACCACACTTGAAAAGGCAAGTGGTAGGAAAGAGATTGTAGCTTGCTGTTACAGTTGTGGTTTAAAAAGCACTAACCATTTTATTAAGTATAGTTAACAAGTTTCTAAGGTATTTTCTAGGCTTTTGTTTCTCTGCAAAGTAAGATAATACTGTGACTCAGAGTCAACATGAGTCTTGAGAGAAGTTCTAGCAAAATGGTAAGTCAAATGACTCTGGATTTGAGCTAGTATTTTAGAAAATTTAAAGAACATTTAAAGAAATGTGCTTAAAGATTCCATTTCAGATTGATCAAAACCAGGACACAGATTGCTAAGAGTTTTCCAAATCTCTCTCAACAATTTTCTTCACAATAACAATCTCCAAACAGTTGACAGATTTATGTCTTACAATGTGCCAGAGGCTTTCTGTTCATCACAGGTGCAATTCCTGAGCTAAGTTCTTCAGCTGTTGTTTGCTCCTTGATTTGCCATGTTTGTTAATCACTTGCTTGTTTTTCCGTGTATCTCAGTCCTTTCATTTCACATTCAGGAAGTCCTGTTCACAAGAAGATTCCTGAAACACTGTTCATGACCAGAGGCAAGCATGAGCATATTTTGCTCAACACATTTTTTCTCTGCATCTGTGGGGGAAAAAATACACTGAAATGGTACATCTAAGCTTTGTTAGCTGGCTCTTTTGTACAATCAAGGCATCTCCAGAATATGATCCAGCCTAGTCAAAATTCAAAGTGGAGAAGGAGTAGCAAAATGGTGTGATTTGGCCAATTGGAGAAGAAAAGAAATGTGTAATACAGGAAATTTGTGCTAGCCAACAAAACTATCTGCTTCTTTCTACACAGAACTCCCAAAGGATTGGGATTGGAAGGCAAAAAAATGTATATAAGCATTTTGATTTTTTCCCACCATCCTTTTCATGCACTCAGCATCATAAGATTTCTTTGGTCTGTCACATACACGTGCTATATTTTAAGACAATTAAAAAGTATACTGTCTTTGTCTTAATTTTGTAGCTTCGTAAATCTGGTTTCAGCATCAGAGCAAGAAACCTTCTGGAAAAAGAGGCAGCAATCAATAAAATTCTAAGGTAAGTGTCAGATGTGATTTGATACTGTTTAAACTGTCATCTGATTTCTCATAACCTTGTTTGTCACAAATGTTACTGGATGTCTAATATTCATAATAGTGTATCCCTTTGTAGTACATCTATTGCCTTCATTATTAAAGATAAATTGCTCTTTGGCTATTTTATATGTTTGAACAGCAAAAAGAGAGGGATTGTACTTCTTCAGTATGTATTTGAATTGTGTTGTACAGAAAGATCATGTTTCAGCTCTTTTCACTTCTTCCTTCTAAATTAACCAAAACACATCTCTTTATAAGGGTTGTTATTTTGCCTAAAGAATTCTGGCCTGGTTCTTGCAAACATCTGCACATAAGCATTTGCAGGGATTGTGCACTAGAAAACATAGACTACAGCTAATCATATTCCATGTACCAAATGGACAGTGAAGATTTCAGAACTGTGACTGCTATAGAAGGATTTCCTGAATGTTTTAATTATGATCTCTCCTTTTGGTATTCCATATCAGGTAAGTACTCAGCACTGTAAGTGAATAAAGCAAGCCAAAGTCTCCAAGATCCATTTCTAAAGTTATCAAACGGATAACTCCGTGCTGCAGTTTTTCATGCCACTCTTGGTTTTACATTAGAATGACTGTTCTCAGTATAAGGTCTCAATGTATAGGTCACTGGTTTTATATTTATATTTGCATTTTGTCAGTGAGAGGTCCCAGGCAAATACCCAGTATTGACAGCAATAACTGTTCTGAAAAGTACAGATTAAATAATGCAATGTTTTATGAAGAGCAGTGAACTAGGAGTTCAGTGTGATTTCTGAATTTTGAAGTTTCTTGAATACCATTTGAGAGGTTTTACAGCTCTGGTTCTTTTTAATGCTCTATAAGATCACAGCACAGGGAGAACTGTAGAAATTAACAAGAAACTTTTTCTGTCTTAAAACCCATGTAATGACAACATAAAAAATCACTAATTCAAATGAATACTCATTGTAAAAATATTATTGATAAATGTAAATGCGATACCATAAGTATTAAATCTTAACAAAATTTAGTGCAATATTTGTAAGCATTTCTTTCAGTTGTGTGCCTTGATTTTGCAGGAATTACTGTTACAGATAGATTAAGCAAACTACTTCTAAAAATGCAGGTTTAGATACGGGCATCCTGGCAGCATTTCATAAAACATTTGTAATGAAATTCTGTATTATATGAGAATTGTGAAATGTTATTGATGCCTCCAGGGTTACACAAATGTCAGGGTTTTTGGTGTGTTTCACACACTGTACTGCAGAGAAAAAATGTAGAGAAAAGAAAAAACCCTACTTTTGTATACTTAAATATTTTTTTTAAAAGCCCTGATCTTGTAGGAGCTCCATTTTTTCTTAGATAGGAGAAAAAAATGAGATCCTAGAAGCTGAAATTCAGAATTCTCCGATCTGCACAGAACTTTCTCCTTTTCAGGAGGTCTGAAACAGTGGGAGGATAATCCAAGCAAACCATTGGACTTCACTAAGTTCTCAGAGATAGAAGGGCAGAACCAGAAATCAGTCCTGCCAGTTTCAATTCTGCTGAATTCCACTTGATCCTTCAGATCACGCCTTCTGCCAAAGTCTTATATGTAAAAGGACTTCTCATCAATTCACTTGAGTTCCTCTGAAAAAAATTTTCAGAGGTAGAAGAATAAAGTTTTCATTTACTAATCTAGTATTTTATTTCTAATTATCTATTTACTCTGTTAATTTAATCTACATTTACTGAATTTTCCAATCTATTCCCTGGATCATCAGCAATGAACTTTGAGAAACGGAGAAAAGGAGAGAACTTCTGTCAAGTAAGAAAAACATGGATCACATGTACTCTAATGCTTTCTTGGGCTGCTTTTAAGTCATTTACAAAGAGTCTTACTCTCCTCCCAAGAAAAAGAACAAATGCTGTTTATTTTTCCTTTTTATTGGCTCAAAACTGTTAAATAAGCTCTGATCTATGACACTTGCAATGCATCTGTTCCAGCATAAGAAAATCGTGTTCATGGCATGTCTGGTGGGCAGACTGATAGAGAGCATTGACAGTGATGGGCTGACTGGTCCTGAGCACTACCAGTGTTTCCATGTTGATGACAATATTTCCACTATTGATTCAGAGGAGTTTTACAAACAGGAAAATTCAAACTCTCAACATTAAAGATTTTTGCTCTTATTTTTGCTTTAGTTGTAAATGCTGTAAACTCCTTTATAAAATTAGGTGACTCTCAACTATTCAGAGTATCTGACAAAAGAAGAAATGGCATTTATGCCAAGAACAATAAGAGAGAACTCAGAATGTCCCTTCTGACATTAAATTCATTTAATTTTTGTCTACCTGAATTAAGAAGCATTGATCTAAACCAATACCTCTATGTAAGTAAAGCTGCCCATGGGCAACTTCAACTTGATAAAATTGTTGTGCTGAAAGGGAATTTTAAGTCTGTTCTGACATAAATCCATCTCTGACCTTTCCCCCCTCCTAATTTTTAAACCCTGCCAAAGTATTTTTTAATCAAATTGTGAATGCTTCAATGTTTCACTAACCTAAGGTATCATAACCAACTGTATGGAAGGATTGTGCATTACATATAGGTACCTTCATGTCTCTCTTGTGCATCTTTCTCTATCCTAACCTCATTTTTCCCTTTAATATGCTGAACTGCAGCTTGAAAACTTCTTCCCCAAGAGAAGGAAGAAGGACATCAATAGCCCTTGACCTCCAAGAGAGACAGTTCATTAGCTCAGTTCTGGGTGTCTCACCTGCTCGTCTGATGTTACATTATGCAGCAGAACAGATGTCTTGAGTCTCTCTGTTTTCCTGCAACTTTCTGGGTCTGTTTGTTTTCCTGCAGCTTTCTGGCCACACTCACAGGGAAATACCTCATTTCTGAGCATCCTTGTTTAGAAACCAGCCCTCACCTTGCCTCTTTTAGGTCTTTGTGCAATTAGATATGGGAACCAAGTCAAGCATGTAGCAACCAGTGTCCTGATACTTTGATCAGTGCTTTGCATCTGACACTGCCAGTGTCAGAGCACGAAGGCCTTAAGTCTTCACATAAATCCATTCCAAGGTGGGGACTTCAAACTTGAAAAATGAAATAAAGTAAAAGTGAGTTAGAGACAGTTAGAACAACTTTTTCAACACAAGATCCCATTTAATAGTGCCTCTGAATTGCAAACTTCTCCATTCCTTTCTGAAAATTATGATGCATTTCCTTCAGCAGCAATAACCACTTCTAGCAAATTTTCTTTCTCCTGCATATCTTCAGTGCTTCACACTTTTCTCTCACTCTACATTGCTGTGAGGACTGCTTTTCTTCTTACAAGCAAGTTTTGTGCCTGTGTTTCTTCTGACCCTCATTCCTTGCTCGATGGTTATCTACAAATGGGGTCTAGTCCTTTATTAGTCCCACTGGCTTTTTGAAGTAGAGAGAGTAGAGCAGGTCCAGTCAAAATGTTGTGAATAAATCAGTTCAGTCTCTCCAGTGCTGAGGATAACTTGTAAACAGCACAGAACGGTGGGGAAAATGAGCACATTAAAAGTAGTCTCACATAGTCCAAAATATAATCAAAGGGTCAATAGTGCAAAACCTGATTCTGGTGTCCATTAAACTGTGCTTCACAGAATCAGAGAATGGTTGAGATTGGAAGGCATCTCTGCAGGTCGTCTGGTCCAACCTTCCTGCTCAAGCAGGACCACCCAGCACCACATCCAGATACCTTTTGGATATCTCCAGGGAAGAAGACTATATAACACACATATATAAAATATATATTGTGATAGTTTGGGAAACTAACTTTTTTTTTTTAATGGGCAGCTTTTTATTTGCTTTTCATTACAACTGATGCTATAGTCAAACTGTAAACTGATGCTAGAGATGTACAATAGGATTTTCATTGTTCTAGACAAGATTTGTCTGATGTTTTTCCTGGGCCTGAGGGAGTAGTGTAACTCATGCTTAAGTGGAATGTTCAGTTTCGTAAACAACTAATTGAATGGAATGCATGTATCTTTTGTTTGAAACTGAGACTGCCATGGGGGAGGGTGGGGAAGGGGAGGGGAGAGAGGGTGGAAAGAATTGCTTGAGTTAAGTATCCTATTCTAGTTTGTTAATATGCTGGAAGATAATTCAGACTTAGTTCATACAATTATTTCTGCAAAATACAGTGATTACTAGGACAGCTATAAATTTATCTCTAAATAAAATCTCTCAGAAAACTAATACAGAGAATAAGCAAAGGCATTTTCCAACCTAAGTGATTCCATGATTCTATGATTCTAGAAGATATACCTTTGTTATCCTTTATTAGAAATTTGCCTGTGTTAAATAACTGACTTGTATTAGTCAGTTCTAATCACTTGCAACAAATTTCTTGGCATATATTCTGTGTTTTCTCTCTTAAGAGTATGATTTCTTTCTTCATAACTTTGAGGGTTTGACCCCATGCATTTCTCAGAACAAATGTTCCAGGTAAGTTCCATTGATGATTGTTGTAATCCAGTGCAAAATCCAGACTTAATCACCACCTTCCTAAATCAAGGTAGTATGATATTAAGTACAAGTGTATGGCATCCCTGAATTTCACCTGCCTGATGCAAAGACAAACAAAAAGAAATACTGAAATGCACATGTCCATTGGTAAGAAGTTACTCTGTTTTATGGGGTTTGTGCCAAATCATGTTATCATGATTTTGTGCCAAGTCATGTGCCAATCAAGTTATGGATCACTGCAAAGCACAATTGTGGAGTTATTGGGCTATGGAGTCTCCAACACTGCAGGTATGGAATTGATCCCATTTTGAGAGAGGTGGTAGACTGGATGGCTGCTTGAGGTTTCTTCTTCTGCATTGCTTTTATTGATTCTCCTACAATCCCATAAAAATTGTTATGCAAACATCTATGAGAGAAGAAGCTGAAACAGCAAGGCAAGAATGACAATCAAGAATAAAAATCGCTAAAGGAAAGAAGGTCTCCTGCCATAGCTCAACTGCCTGAGCAATCACTAAAGAGAATAAGTGACTATTTGAGTTTTTTTGCTTTTAAGACATATGGAAGGAAACAAGAAAAAACATGGAAAAGAAAAAACTTGACTTAGACAAGCTACATTAATAATCCATTTTATTTCACCAGACAGATTCATATTTCTTTTAAAAAGAGTGTATTTTTCCCCCAGAGAACATTAGTGTAGTGTGGTGAAAATGTGCATTGTGCTTGCTATTCAAAAAGTGCCTTGTTGAATTAAATTTATAAATGAAAGAAAGAAACACTACAATGCTGCTCAGATGGATTTCCCATGAAACTTAAGCTGTCCCATTTAACCATATATTCCAAGTTAGATGGAATTATAATGAGAGCATAGAAAGATTTAGTTGTGAAAACTGTGCTGAATGAGGCTGATGACTGCACTGAAGTGCACCACACTACTAAGGCTTCTGTGTGAGCATGTTTAAGGGAAAACAACAAAAGTACATAGCAATACATGCAGTTGCTACTGTTACTACATAAATATTCACTCATTAAAATAATACAGAAAAAAACCCCAAATCAGTGTTATACTGGAAGGCAAGATGAGTAAACACTTGTTGTGGAAAGGATGCCTGACTAAAAAATCCAAGCGTGAGCCTCATGCTTACCCTCTGCAAGAGACCCAAGAATATTCATTAAAGGTATGATATTTTGAAGTATTGATCAAAACATTTAACATTTTACATTTCGTCAAGGAATTTTACTTGAACACTCTGTTCATGACTCATTTTTCAGGAATTCCAAAGCATGAAATAGTTTGAAGGACTTAAAAAATGTGGACCTCCTGATTCATTGCAGGTAAACTGTGTGGTACAAACCAGGTGGTATCTCAGTATTGTCTTGTTCTGGGTGATCTTCACCTGGCTTTCTGGTAACCAAAAAAACTGCATTTTCTTTTTCAGGATACTATATTACATTTGCACTTTTCAAGGCAGATTTGGAGGATTTGGAGCAGCTGCTGAACTGTGTTCAGAGATCTGCAAGGTGAGTACAAAGTCCAGAAGTTTGATGTATTTCTTGTCTCTTCTCCTTTGTTTCATACCTTCCTTATTCCTCCACAAGTGAAAGTGAACTTATGTAATATTTCAGAAGGGTGGTATAGGAAGATGAAAAGGGCAATTTTAGCTACAAAGGCTAATTTTGCCTCTGTTGTTTGAAGAAAGGTCAAAAGATTCTGACCAGCTACAGTTACATAAAAATGTATCAAGGCAAGAAAAGCGGTTTTTTTCAGCTCCAATTTTCAAACCACATAGGACTGAATTTTTAACACTGTGGCATGCTGATTGTGCCTGGTGTGGGATTCAACTCCAGGCAGCCAAATCCGCCTGTGAGCTAAGGGATGAACTCTACCATCTAGTTGACGAGGTCTTTAATCAATAAAAGTAATGGAGCCTAGTGAGATCTTCAGCTACTGCTTTGCCTTTAGATGCCCACTTTAAGGTTAGTTTCATACTCTCCAAACATCATTCATTAAATTAACTGACCAAGTTTTCAATGAATTTGTTCACATACGGACATACAGTAATGTGTGAGATGCCAGAGGATGTCCAAAACATCCTCTGGAAGATGGCAAGTAATACAGACGTTCGTAGGTGTATTGTACTATGCTGGAGCAGCAGCTGGGAGCAAGTCAAATTACTCCAAGGCATGGCAGGTGGTGCTGGCCGCCTCTGTACAGAATTTAATCGAGTCCTACATCTCCATTGGCTGGGAGCTGGCTGAAAGTCTGGACACGTGGCTCCGAGGCAGGCACTGAGAGTGAGCACGTACGTGTATGTGTCTACAGTGAGAACACGAACCCTACTGCAGACTTTAAAATGGGCAACTCTCATTCTGAAAAATTCATGGCACCTGCCATCTTTTTCAAACGTCCCCAAAGATCTCCATCTCTAGGTGTATAAGCAGCTGAAAAATATCCAGATTCTAAGTCAAAAGGATAACTAAATGTGGCTTTTACTGAGAGTTCATACAAGGAAGATTAATTTCCAGGGCACTAATTCCCATGAAGTGGAGAATGCCAGAAGAAAGGCTGTCAAAAGTAGACAAGGCCTTTTCTGCACAACATCTCTTTCTCTGGAAATACAAAAAAAAGTCTCTTTGGAGTTACTTGATAAAAGTTTCTGATCTCTGTCCAAAACAACTAGTATTTCATTATTTCTCTGTTGACTTCAGAAAAGCTGCAGGGCTTCCAGAGTTATTGCAAATGAGGCAATGGATGTAAATGCTAAATATAGATTTAGGAATCTAACTTAGATCTCATAAACAATACTAAATCTTTCTACAGGTGTTACTCTACATGCATACCCATTCTTTCATAGTATACCCATAGTATATGGCTATGTCTGTTTCATAATATTATTAATAATCAAATAAGCCATCATGTTCATAATTCAGGTAAAGAATTTGTTGCTTGAGCATTTAAAGTTCTCTTTTATTATGGACACTAAGTGTTTATGTAACTTGGAATTCAAGCATCTGTGCACAAGAACATGAAAAGTTTATGTACAAGTTACTCTTCGATGTCAAGAAACTAATTTTTAGCTGTTAAAAGCAGAGCATAATAATTTATATCTACAGGGGAAAAAAAGAGATAAGTTACCCTCTTTGCCACACCTATATAGCCTATACACCTATAAGAAGCCTCTATACAGAGGGTCAGATCCCAGAACTTTTCATTGCCTCTGCTGGGAAAAACTGGATTGTCATTTTAATGGAGTTAGAAAGGATCTATTTTTAGGAAATAATTGTTTTATTTTTTCCTTTTTTTTCAATCAAAAGTTGCAAAGGTATTCAGATATCTCGGTTGTTTTCTGACAGTGTTATATGGTATCATCCTCCACAATATAATGCTTAAAATCCTTTGGTATTAAAATGTTCGTGACTTATCTAAGATGAGCTGTGTTTTATAAGACGTACAGTAATTTTCTTATATGTCATGATGCTTTAGTGCAGTGTAGTGTAATCTAATGCTTTCTATAACAAGTGTAGCTGTTACAAACTGGTTTAAACCCAGAAAAGCCAAGAATGCTAAGAGTCTGGGCATAAACTGGAAATAACATATAAGATTCTAAAATGTCCCCAAACGAGATTAAAATCAAACGAGATTAGATGTTGTTGCCAAAAAATTGGTGTATTTTATTTAATAGTAAAAGAGACAGAGAAGGAAAGAGAAAAGAAAGAAAGTTAGACAGAGATGTGCGTGGGGGGATTGGGGGAGACAGGAAGAGGTGACAAGGGTTAGATGGAATGCATATCACCCATCCGAGGCTCCTGATGGCTCGTTGCTCTCTTCCATCTGGTCTTCTGCTTGGTGGTGAAGGTCCCCTGTCGGTGCCATGTCCACACTGCCACGCCATGCCGGGCTGGGCCGAGTGCAGAGTCCCATGGATTAATATACGTTTTGAGCCAGGTGGAAAACGCCCATGTACCTCCCTTTGCAGACACTGTCCCTTGCAACACTGGGGGTCTGTTGCATCAGCTCTGGTGCTCTGGGGCTCCTTTTTGGGGGGCCTCTGTGTCGGGCATGTCCCCCCTCCTGCTGCGGATAAGCACACCCAACACACACAAGGCTTCTTCTCTCCCCCCTCCCCGTCAGGCGAGCAGCTGATAGCTCCAGGGCTGCAATGTCCCACCTTGGGAGGTGTTAAGTTGGGTGTCCTTTGAAAGTCCATTGGCTCTGTGTTGTTACCTTACCTTCATCAGCAGGCAGGTGGTGCCTCTGTCCACGCAGGGTGTGGTGCTCTTCTTTGCAGATTTTTATAACACAGTTCCAAAAAGCAGGGAAAATGTTTAACTCATAAAACTATAATATTTCAGTCTCTGACAGTAGCTCAATGTATTTTTCTAGCATGCTAATCTGATTGGAAGTGGTGGCACTGACAAGCATTCTAAGCTTCTCATTTTTGTTGCAGGTACCACTTTGGATTCCTGTTTATATCATTTATGTGTTTAAATCCAAAAGGCGAAAAAGCGGAGAAGAGTGAAAAACAAAGCCACAGTGGGGAAAGAACATGCCATGGACACCTCTTGTCATCAAGCATGATCATCCCATGCTGTCAAGGCATTTCTCTAAGCCTTACAGTAGACTGGCAAATAGAGTGGTTACACAATGAATGTATAGTTTTTTTCATCTTTTCAGAAAAAATGAAGATTCCTTCAATAAAAAGTATGGAATATTACCAGCTGGGTCTTGTGTTTCTCTAAATGGTCTCATAACCCAAACTGAGCAATAAGGAGTACACAGTGTAAACTTCAAATTGAACCATTCTGGAAAGTTAAAATATGTTTCCAATGTTGAAATTCCATTTCTCAGCCATCAGAGGGATCTGTGTGAGCCCTTTTAGTGGAAACCTCTTTTTTTCTTAAGCAAATCAGTTTCATTGTAGCCATAAAGATATGCACAGCTCTCTCTGCATAGCTGTGCCACACTTACTGGCCAACAAATACTCATTTCTGCCAAAATGTGTAGAATGTGTTTGCCAAACTTAAGCAAAAAACAAAATGAACTATGAGCAAACAAGTGAGAAAACCCACACAATAAATACTGCAAGTTGAATGCATTCCCAGAGAGCAGACATTTCATATTACAGAATCTCAGCAATGTGCAGCTTTTCATTTCATAGCATATATGGTTCCAGTTATTTTGAACATTACAAGTTATGTTGCAAGTCATAAGTATGTATGTACAGCCTTAAAAGGAACTAAAATTGCTGTTATACTTGTTCTATTCCCTTCTTTATTGCTGAGAAACTGATTTTACTGATGGTTAGTGCATTGCTTTCACGCTCAGTGAAGACTTGAGGGACCAAAAATTCTACAGCAAACTGAAAAAAAAAAATCAAAGATGGCCCTTGCTAAGGCATGGAGGAGGTTCATTGGATGACAGGTTGTGTTGCAGAGTAGGGGTCCACTGCTTTGGAAATATTTTTATGGAAAGTCCATTGCTCTTGTATTGTTATTCTCTATTGTTCCTGAAGTCCTTACTCCCCACAAAGCCAAGCTGATTTCTCTGAATGCGCTACCTCTGAAATTATCGTTTATGCTGAAAACTCTGTGTCATCATCTTTACATTTCTTCGTAGGGCCTGCACTAGACAACGCATGCTGAGCGGATCATTTGAGGGGCAGCCAGCAAAGGAAAGGTCAATACTCAGTGTCCAGCATCATATCCGACAAGAACGCAGGTAAAAGTGGACAGAAAGGATGGTTTTAAAGTATTCTTAAAATAAAGGTGACAAAAGGAATTAAATTTGAGCAATCCCTAACATGTGAAAAGCCAAAACTACTTACTTGTACAAAGAACTGCTTTACATTCTTCATTGTAACCATAATGAAATTCATTGTACTGTATAAATGGAAAAAATGCCTTTTTATTTCAAATGTCATTTCCTTTGCTGACTACAAAGCTATCAATTTAAAGATCACAAGGACAGAAATTGGCTTATGTTAGACGAGATTGAAAACAATTGAAGAGCATATAAGCTTCTGATGTTAGCAAGAGAAAAATGATAAGAATTTGAGATATTGGGTGGCTGGAGAGCAGTGCTTTATAATGGTCATCTTATAAAGGTCAAAATTTCATCTCGAGATGTATTGTTAAATTGATTATGATTGTTTCAGGTCACTGAGACATGGTTCGAACAGCCAGCGAATCAGCAGAGGAAAATCTCTTGAAACATTGACTCAAGATGTAAGTCATCATAGAAATGCTGGTTTCAATTTGAGAATATAAGAAGTAAGAATTTATACTATCAAATAAATGCTTGTGTAAGACTAATTTCTATTTATGAAATTGCTAGCAATTTATCTTTTGAAATCTTGAAAGGAAGTCAGAAGACAAATGCTATAACTGCATTAAAATTATCCTCAAAATAATTGACGTGGTTATTTCACTGATAGACTTACTGGTTTGGGAATGCTTGCTGAGATTCACTGAATCTGTAGACACTGCATTAGGAACACAAAAATTGCTACCCAGGACACTTTAAAAAGCGTTACTCTGGAATTAGACAAATGACTCAAGCTGGCGAAACGTCACTTCAAAATTTCTGATGGAAGTTTAGCAATATTTTCCAAGCAGCAGAACTGTCAGACAAAGGGACAAAGACTAAAAGAGAGAATAGTAATAATGGGTTTCACTGTGGTGTAATTTCATGCAGTTAAGTGCATTTTCATTTCTGCAAATTTGTATGATATTTTGTGGATATCTGGGACAATGAAAATTCAAGGGGCAATATTAGTCACCCCATTTCCAAACTGTCTTAGTCTTTAGAGGTAACTAAAGCAGACGTGGCTTTGCTAGTATCCGACAGTAAGGATAACCCCTAGCATTACCCCACCAGGGGTTCTTCAAAGACACACATAGCTCAGAAGAGTAACGCTGGTTGTTCCCTCCACTTGATGAGCTCAGACATCATCCTGCCTCCCTCCCTCCCTCTCCCTCATCCCTGCACTCAGCAGTCACTACCTGTGTGATCTGCATGCCTCGCAGCCTGGCAACCATGCAGCAGACTTGAGAAGTTGAAAGGGTGTCTAAAACCTTTTCTTTCCCAGTCTTTGCCCTTAGTAACTTTGATGATATTCATTCTAGTTCAGAGAGATTGGCTGGGCTTACAGGACCTCTGTTTTTAAAGTTAAAAGTTAGATTGGATGGAGCCTCGAGCATGAAATTAGAACTGAAATTAACCTTGATGAGAGTAAGGAGCCTTGTGCTGTAGATAGAAAACATTATGCAATATGCTTGACTGAGTTGATGTGCAGTACATTTGGAAATAAGGATCTTTCATTTGAATATTTCTATTTAAAATACCATATCTTGCTTTCATCTGAAACATTAAAAAACAACAACCCTCAGACCTCGATTAAAAGGAATCCTTTTGCTTCTAGCACTCCAACACAGTGAGATACAGAAATGCACAGAGAGAAGACAGTGAGATAAAAATGATCCAAGAAAAAAAGGAACAAGCTGAAATGAAAAGGTATTTCAAAATCAAAAGTCTGAGTGCGCATTTTCTGTATTAACTATTCTCTGTATGAAGTTAAAAGTATTAAGAGTCAACATGAAAAAAAGAATAAAGTGTAAGGGATATTTTTGCCAGGCATAATGTGTAACAATTAATTTACATTTTTTGAAAAGGAAAGTCCAGGAGGAGGAGCTGCGAGAGAATCACCCATATTTCGATAAACCCCTTTTCATAGTTGGCCGTGAGCACAGATTCAGGAATTTCTGCCGAGTGGTGGTACGGGCTCGCTTTAATGCGTAAGTTCATTTCATAGCAACCTTGGCTCCGATGGGTGTTTACTTCCATGTCCTCAGAAATCAAGCTCTAACTTTTCTTTTACAAGGAAAGCTGCCTATAGTGTGGTGGCAGCCAGTTGTCTGTGGCGTGGTCTTGCTGTTGAAGGAAAGGAGGCAATAAAATGCTGTGTAAGGGCAGATATGTTTGAGCAGACTGTGATGCTGAGATGGACAAGACTGTAGGGAAACTGCAGGCCTGAGCTGAGAGGAAAGGCTAATGTTTGCCCTTGCAGACCTTTGGGAATCAGCTTGCTATCCCCTTCCTATTCCTCATCATAAGGTGAGAAGTTTTATATGCCAACAGTTACTCATAGAACAGAAAGTGAAGAGATATGAATTGCACCTATGCTGACCTGAATAGCCTGTAGCTCATCATTAGGGACCCAGAATGGGATGGGAAGGTGTTCAGCTGTAGGAGAAAAAGGAGAAAATCTGAAACCTGATGAAAACCAGGCGGACTCAGTAACTAAGCTGTAGGTATATGTGAGTATATGTGGTATATGTGGCAGATAAAGATCCATGTACAAGCTGCTTGATATAAAATCATCTTACATCTTGTCTTTTAAACCTCTGTCTCTGCTAGCACCCTGATTTTAAAAGGTTAATGCATGTCACCTTGCAAAGAGACAGCATAAGACAGAAGATAGCTCAAGGCTATGAGCTTGGCACATAGAAGGACTGGTTCCAGCAGCTGCTTTACCATTGATTTCCTCTGTGCCCTTCAATAAATTACTTCTAGTTAGCATGACAGGATGGTTAGATACTCAGTTTTAACAATACTTGTATTTATGGTTCTGCCACCTTTGTAGAGACATGTCCTTGAGGTACATCCCCACTTTTCTATGCAACTGCTAACTCGATTGTGGTGCGCTGGTCCGTGAAGCAGTTGCAAATTAAAACAGAAAAACAAAACACAAAAACGGTCAATCAAATCCACTTAGCAAATACTTGTCAGTGCCTCTTAGCATTGTGGAGTGCCCAATGGTAACAGGATACTTATATTAAAACAGTT
Organism: Vireo altiloquus; assembly: GCA_013396875.1. Lineage (NCBI taxonomy): Eukaryota > Metazoa > Chordata > Aves > Passeriformes > Vireonidae > Vireo > Vireo altiloquus. The sequence goes on along the minus strand of VZRF01001859.1, from coordinate 77,202 downwards.
TAAATAAAATATTTGCAATTATAAGATTAAACTGATTTTCCTAAACAGTCTTCTTTTTTTAATTTACTTAAATCCTACCTACTTTATTTGTTGCCCTATCAAGCTTAACAAGATATTCTAGGTATCTTTTTCAAACTGATAGAATACATATTTTCTCATAAAAAAGGCTGAGTAATGATGCTATGCACAATGTAGGGAAGGGCATGAGTTTAAGAAGCAAAAGTCAGTGGATTCAGTGGGAAGGCACCTAAACCAGTGTGTTCTGTGTACTTACTGGTGTTAAGTTGGTGAACTTGGCTTGTGGAAGATGTTTCTTGTTCTCCTTTTATGTCTTGTGCATTCCTGTAATTCATAACCATGAAATCTCTCTGGTGGTAATTCCTCAAGTGTGTTCAGTCCATTTTTCACTTTAGGCTCAGCAAGGAAGTATTGGCAATTTCACATCCCGATGGCTAGAGCTCTCCAATAAAATACAGGATATGTCAGTGCAGATCCTGTCGTGGCATGATTTCCTAGGGGAGTTGGAAGATAAGTAAAAGTGCCTATAACCAGTGGGCCAGGAGAGGCTTCTTGGAAAGTGTTCTTGTAGCTTCTCCCCCAGCAGTCATTCTGCTTTGTATGAAATTGATAAATAATTGCTGCAGCAGGAACTTAACTTATGTTAAGTCACCTAGATATGTGCATATTACTTATAGAGTGGTTCTTACTCTTTGACTGCCTAATGAGCATTTGGATATGGTAGGTGGAGCACAGCAATTACGTGGGAAAATTCGGATACAGAGAATCTGAAAATATTAATCAGAAAAAGAATAAAGAAGCAATAAAAGACACAGAGCTTGTGGAAGGAATTTTGTGAGTGTGTGTGAGAGAGTGTGTGTGTGTATGTTAACTGGGACTATCATACAATTACAGAATCACTGAGTGGTTTGTGTTGCAAGGGACCTTAAGGATCATCTAGTTCCAAGCCCTCTGCCTTGGACAGGGACACCTTTCACTAGGCCAGGTTGCTCAGAGTCTCATTCAGCTATGGTCCAAGAGGTTTTGAAGTAACTGTAAAGAGCATTTTGGTACATAAAATTCAGTAGTGGGTTATCCCCTTTATTCCCAAGTAAATTACAGGATTTGTTTACAAAAGCAAGACCCAAAAAAATGTCAGTTCAAAGAATCTTAGAGGAATTACAGGTATGCAGTGAGTTAAAGTGATACTATGTTGATTATATGACTGAAATTGCATAGAATTAAATGAAACTTATACGGACATTTAAAATAAAGACAGGATAAAATGGAGCCTTGATTTTGGACAGAAATTACTTTGAGTTGATGGATGCATGGTATAATTATAATGCTGACTAAAATAAAATGTAAATGACTGTATCTTTTCTTCTTTTTATAGTTCTAAAACAGATCCTGTTACTGGAGCTGTGAAAAATACCAAATATCATCAGCTTTAGTAAGGACTGCAAAAGAACTTTGCTTGGTCTCATAAGCCTGCAGTATAAGTGCGTGTGCACACACATGCATGGATGTGTGTAGATGTGCATGCACATGTGTATGTCTTTTTCTTTTTTTTTCCCAAAAAAGATTTTTCTTACTGTGGAGTTGTTTGGGGAGAAGGATGAACAGGAAGAGAATTTTTAATCAGACTTTTCTTCTTCACTTGCATGTAACTTCTCTAGTTTGACTACACATTTCTGAAATACTGAAATCTTTGACACTTCTCAGCTCAATTTATTTTTCATAGGAAAGCACTTAACTGTAGTGTAGGCACAAAACAAGTACACAGAGCTCTAGACATTTCTGTAATGGCACTTCCTTATGTATCGTTTGCAGTGACTTGCTGGGTTTGGTTACTTACCTGGACTGGGTCATGATCATTGTTACAATATGCTCCTGCATTTCCATGATGTTTGAATCCCCTTTTAGAAGAGTTATGCATGCTCCAACACTCCAGGTACTGCCACTGAATGATTTTACAATTACTGAACCACAGTCACCTTGCTTTTCTCCACTGCCTATTCCTAAATTATGATTGTTCTCTGCTTTGATTTTCAGATTGCTGAATATGTTTTTGTAATATTCATGAGCATTGAGCTTAATCTGAAGATTATGGCAGATGGCTTGTTCTTTACACCAACAGCTGTCATTAGGGACTTTGGAGGAGTTATGGACATATTTATATATCTTGTAAGTTTTTATATTTATTGAAGTTTTTTGTGGCATTCTTAATTTTGATATATTTGGTTATATAAATGTTAGTAATGTGAAAAAGTTTGTCTCTGTGCTCTGATGCAAAAACAATAGTGTAATTTGTGTTCAGACAGCACTGTTTTCATGTGTAGTCCTATCAGTTATCTGTACAAATACTTGTTTAGACATCTAAAAATACACTGATGTGATAAACACCTGGCAATTTAGTGTGGGATCATTGTATGGCCACTTTTAATTCTTTATTTGTTGACATGTTTTAAGTATCAGATCTGATTTTCCTTCGGAGTAAACTCAAGATCTCCAACCTTGTTTCAGCCTTTTTATGCAGGAGAATCTTTATTTTGCCTGTTTCATAGATATTAGTTGCCTCTTCCCCTCTCAACATTATTTCTGCTTTGCTGAAGGTGTTTCAAAACCATTTACCATTTGACAGAGGGCACATCTTTGTTGCTGGTATTGCTACAGAACAAAGCAAAGCAACATCTTTCTCTATCCCATATCTATCAGTAGTGGTTCTCAGGAAAACGTTTCTCAACCGTTTCCTTTTTTTCTGGGAAATCTCTTGCATTCCATTCAAATACAAGAGGAGGGTGTCCATTTCCTCTTCACATATAACAGTAAATGTGTCAAAAACAGTGCTCAGTATAATAGACTATGAAATATTTTCCAACTGAAGAAATTACTGAGAAAAATGGCTTTGATGGATTTAGATTAAGTCTTTCAGAGATTAATCCACCAGGCAGATGTGCTGCATAAAATTTGTCACGATCAATTTATATCAAAGATTCCATTGTTAGCATAAATAAAAATATGCATACTTGTAGAAAACTCCTACTGTAGTATGCATAATTCCTGTGTGCTTTAGTTTCTTGAAATCTCTCTGAATCCCTCTGCTTGTCTGAGGGAAAAATTTAGGTGATGTAGTTTGGATATTCCAAAATTGACTGTGGTGATCTTAAAAGAATGTGGAAGAAAGTCAGAAGCACTGGCAAGTCTGTTTGTTTTGGTGGGGTGACTGTCTTTTATCATTGTTTTTTTAAAAAATTATATTATGTTTCAAGTCATTGGCGATATCATCTTGATCTTCCATTTTTTGTGCACTTACTACTTTGTAATACTTTAACCTCTGTCCTGCTATAATAACACTGGCTTTAAAAAAAAAAAAAACACTTAAGAGACTTTAAATCAATAACCATTTGTCAGAGATTGTTCAGGCTACATTACACAACTGTGCTGTTTGAAAACACTTTCAAATACATAACATTCATGTGATGAAACCACATGGTGACAAAACCACTTATGCCTGTAACAAAGTGGTAGGAAAAACTGTCAGGAAAACTTTAAACAAACTTTCCAGGTGAGGATTTCTCAGTTTCAGGGTAGAATCTCTGAAATGAGAAGGAGGGAGAGACGTAATGCTGCCTGCTCCAAGAATATAGTTTGTGTCCCGGTTTTGAATCAGCCAAACTGATTTCTCCTTTTGGAACTACTCCATCTGATTAAGGTTATAAAATAGATTTTGAGTCAAAGGAGGAGACAAAGACAAGCTGATGTCCATTAGTTAGAACAATAAGCCAGACCATAAGAGATCTAAGCCCTTTTTCTAAATTAGATGATTTTTTGCCTGTATTCTTTCCTCTAATTTTAAGGTGGAGAAGTGTTCACTGCCTTCTGTACTGTGTCTATGCCAGGTAAGACATTATAAGACTGATCCTTCTTTTTCTCTTCATGTCCTGTCACCTCCAGGTGAGTTTGATATTCCTGTGCTGGATGCCTCAGAACGTCCCTGCCAAATCCGGAGCTCAGCTCCTGATGGTGCTCCGCTGCCTCCGACCTCTTCGAATTTTCAAACTGGTCCCTCAGATGAGGAAAGTGGTGCGAGAGCTCTTTAGTGGCTTTAAGGAGATTTTTTTGGTATGTGCCAATTATTCTTTTCTTGTAAAAATATATGGAGGAGTAATAAGATAACATTTTGATATAACATTCATGTTTTCTATTCTTTTCACCATTGTTGTCTGTTTATTTTTCATTGTGGCTGTCACTGCAGATGACCACGCAACAGGCTAAAAATTAGAATATAAGTCACTCGTACTGAATAAAGCTGCTGTAATAATTCTTTAATAAATTATATTATTTGCTTAGCATACATTTGGTCATAATTACATAGGAGGGCTACTGAAAAAAAATCTACCCCTTATTCACAGTTCCAACTGGTCAAGGAAGATGTAGAAGCAGTGTATGGCAGCTCTGCAAGAACAAAAGTAAACCTAGTTTCTGAGCTGTAGATCTCTACCTTCAAGTTTTTTGAGAGGCAGACAAAAAAAAACCAGCTGTTTCATCACAGATCTGGATCTCATTCTTACATCATGGTCATGTATTTATGCTAGTAAGAACAACAATGGAGTCTGCGATTGCTTGATCACAACATAATCTATTGTCTTGGGACCCTATGTGATATTGGTCAGCCTAAGCAACAGCCATTTTATTCCTTAACAGAATGTTTTATTAGGTCAGGTTGTTATAAAATACTAAGCTACAAAATACTTGCAGACAGTAATAGAACAAGGACAAAAAAATAAAAAGCTAGTTGGCATTTCATACAGTATTCCATTAAAGATATTTACATCTTAATTTGCTCATGTTTATCGTTATTGGAGCTATCCTAGAATTAAATATCTAACAATGGCTTAATCAGATTAATTAGCCTGAATCAGCAAAACAGAAGCAGCACATACGCAAGTACTCAAACAGTTTCTTTATAGTGAGTGGCAATTCTTATGCATTCAGAATTTAGCAAGGTGGTACACTGAGCTCAAGAAAGCTTTCATCCTTACCTGCAATTCTTAGGGCCTATTTTAAAAATAAGACTAAAATAACACAGGATCTGGTTACTGGATCAGAACCCAAAGTAACATGTCTGTCAAAAAAGCCATATCTCCAGGTTTATGCCACAAAACAATCCTCCCTGCAGTTCACCAATGGAGCTGATCTCCTTTTTCAAGTCTGCTGAAGAAGAGCTTGACAAGTACAACTTCATCTTTACAGGTTTCTATTCTTTTGCTGACGTTAATGCTTGTTTTTGCAAGCTTTGGAGTGCAGCTATTTGCTGGAAAACTGGCTAAATGCAATGATCCTCACATCATCTCTAGGGTAAGAATTGCTTTTCTGCTTCAAAATAATGGTATGCTGTGCCATTTTTGCCTGCTGGGGAAAGCAGTTGGTTAATCAGAACTATCATATGAGAAATAGAGATCTTGGGCTCTTTCTTGTTCAGAAGCAGGATGATGGAGGGAAAGGTGATAAAAGAGTCACCAAATGAGGGTAAGGATGGGTTTCCATATAAAAAGTAAAGCAGGTCCAAATACTGGAGACTGTCTTAAAAAAAATTGTCAAATGCCATGTTATCTGCAGAAGACTGGATAGCACATGGAATTAATCATTGAAAATGACACCTTTACGTTCCTAGGTCTTCAACTTAAAAACAGATTAGACTCCTAGAGGTCCACATTGCTGGGCATGCCATGTGGGCCACATGAAGAAAGTTATCTGTGTTTCTTACTCCATTTGGAGAAATATCATCATCACCTAAAGAGAGCAGTGGTCTTTAGGGAAGAGATGAAAAGCTACATAGTCTTGCAAATTGAAAAGCACTGTCAGTCCTGAAGGAAAAGAGTACATGGAACACATACTAAGATGCATTTTTCATGTGGGTGAAAGTCTATGACTGTTAATCACAGACTTATAAATAACCCTTCATTTCTGTGTATATTGCTTTGCCATCATGGCAAATGTGCCAGTTATGCTGGCATGTAGGCATCTTTCACAGGCTTCTGTTTAATCTCAGGCTGTGGTTTATTTCACTATAGGAAGATTGTCATGGCATCTTCAGAATAAATGTAAGTGTTTCCAAAAATCTCAATTTAAAGTTAAGACCTGGAGAGAAAAAGCCTGGATTTTGGGTGCCACGAGTCTGGTGAGTTGCTACACTTTGGCCTATCTTTCTTCAAAAATGCAGCTGTTGGTGTAGAAAAATGGCTCAAATGTGATGACATTAAATTACTGATGGAGGGGTTTTATTGTAATTCAAATGATATTAAGAGTAAAAATTCTGGCATACTTAGTAAATAGCCAGATATATGAAATTTTCCAGACTGAACCTCCACTTCATAAACCAGAAAGGAAGAAAAAAAACCCCTCTAGGTACTGAACCTATATAGGAATTAGATTTGATTTGGTTGTTGTTACAGCGGGAGCTATTTTCTTGAAAAGTATCATCACTTAGTTGTTCTTTAGTACTATTATGAAGGCGTTCTGAGAGCCATAAAGCAACAATAGAACCTAAGAATAAATAGGAAAAGATGGGAAGAAAAAGAACTGGAAATCAACCTGCCTACGGCTACGCATAAGAACAAATTATCATATCATGTCTAAAAACAGCTTTTCTCTTCTATGGCCATCAACCATGCCAGCTAGCAGTGTGTTTCTTTTTCCAGTACAGGGAATCCTTGTGGTCTATCTGGTGCAGAGGTGCAGTAAAACTTATTTAAAAGCTACTGTATGTCTTTGGTTAATATTCTGATAAAGTCCATCTACTATTTTTCAACACCTGAACAGGCAAAACTCACTTTTTAATTGTTTATATTTTTCACTTGGCTGGCATTTTGCAAAATCAGCTTAACAGCCACAATTATTTTAATTGGCCATGTGTGTGGATAAAGAATGTACCAGCAGTGGTAGATTCAGAGCCACCCTACACTAATGAAATAGTATGCTGTGATTTGAACAGTCAGTGAAACTCTGACATCTGCAGAAGTCTTTGTTTCTGTATACTTCAGAGAAATTCTTCCTCGAGTAAGCAAATTCAATCCTGTTCAGCTTGATCCAGAAATAAGCAAAAACTGTCTTAATCAGCATAACTGTAAACTTCGGGGAATGTTTTGTTATGGCAGAAAAATGTTTTACCACAAAGACATTTATGCCACCTGTTGGCTGTCAGGCCAGATTTTCAAGAGCCAGATGTCAGTATAAGGACTGCATTAAAAAGAAGTATCTATATCTGAGAGCTCTCTTTTCACTGAATGATTGGATTCAAGAAGCACTAAACACTTATTTCTTCTGGAATACAACTATTTGCCTTACAAAATGTCGAAAGGTCATTGGGCTCCTTGGGTTATCTGGCTTGGATTGTAGAGACAGAGCAAAGTGCTAACCTAGCCCAAAGAGAGTACTTTTAATGTTCAGCTGGAAACATTTTCTTGAATTTCAACTGACAAAAAAGGTCAGAGCACATGGTATAGGAAAGCCAAGAAGATGTGATGTCCTCTCACTAAGTTTCGCTTTATACTATCAGTTCCTCATGATAATAAAAAAGGGAACAGCATTTTCTAAACCATCTCACCAACCTTGGAGTCCAGATCTTTTAGGTGTGCTAGAGAATTATGTCCTGCAGGTAAATTTATTTTAGAATCTGACCAATGCCATCAGATCAGTTTTTTTCATGAATGCTCTATTTTTCTTATGTCATTGGCAAAAGCATAAAGATGCAGCAACATAGAGTCATAGAATGGTTTGGGTTGGAAGGGATCTTAAAGACTCTGTAGTTTCAATCCCCCTGCCATGAGCAGGGATATCTCCCACTACACCAAGTTGATCAAAGCCCCATCCAGCCTGGCCATGAATGTGTTATAAGCTTTATTACTGTGAGTCAGATTCTTGCCGGGGTCTTCGCGCCAAGAAGACTGACACAGAGCATAGGTGCATCAGAAGAAAGGAAGAAGACACTTTATTGCGCTCAGCCTTGGTTATTATACATTTTTGCCAAGCGTAGGATTTTGTAACAATGATAGAGATTGGTTAATACACGGGAATCAACTAGTAACATAAGTAATGATTGGTAGATTATTTTCAGTCTCAGGGAGTATACAGGAATCTCATAACTTTCCATTATCAGGACAGCTCCATTGCCAGATGTCCGTCGTTTCTGTTCTTGCCTACATACCATGCAGTTTTTTTACTCTGTTTTTCTTAGTTTTGCACGTACAAGGTCGGTCTGCCCTTGAGTGTTCTTCTAAGGCATTCTTTTATAAAATGGTTGCAGAGTCAGGGCTCCTGTGAGGCCCGCAACAGATTCCGATATAAGATATCAGATATAAGATATTATATTCTGATATAAGATATAAGAAAATAAAACATACATAGGGGTCTAGAAAGTTATGCTTTAAATATTTATTACTGTTACTATTGTTTTCTTATCCCTGATATGGAACTTTGATATGTTTCAGAGGATTTTACATCAACTTTGCAAGGTATTTAAATGTTAAACTATGAAGAATCAAGGTAACAAATAGAACTTTACTGCTGAAGTTATACCTATTTGTGTACTGCATTTCAGGGCAAATCCTCGGAATTTTAATTTTGACAATGTAGGCAATGCAATGCTGGCCCTATTTGAAGTTCTTTCGTTAAAAGGCTGGGTGGAAGTCAGAGATGTTATTATTCATCGTGTTGGGCCGGTAAGAAAACACATCGGAGTCCTTGAATTCTACAACAAGTAACTATGAATTTTTTTTAACTATTACTTACTTTTGTCTATTCAGATCCATGGAATCTACATCCATGTTTTTGTATTCCTTGGCTGCATGATTGGACTGACCCTTTTTGTTGGAGTTGTCATCGCTAATTTTAATGAAAACAAGGTACTAAATGAGGTGGTTTATTCTGAGTGAGGGGGTTTATTGACTGACTCTGTAAGAAACCTGAAATTGATATTACACTGTCTACATTACCTGGTAAGGCTGCCTTTAGTACTGCCTTACCAATCTTACATTTTGCAAGACTGCAAATATGGCTTCAGATACACTGATCCATACTTGCTACAAAAGTGAAGCCTATGATGACAGCAATCCATCACACTCGCTATCAAAGCCATTAGAGTTTATTTATAGTGCAGCTGTGCTGCTAGATGGAGATTGAACGTAAGGCATGATGTATTTACAGATGCTGCTATTTAGTTTGATGAAGGCACACGTGTGGTGTGCAGATAAAAAGACATGTTACGTTTGCATGTATTGCAACTAAGGGGTCTCTTTAGAACCCTCCCATTGCAGTATTTCAGATCCAAAGTAAAGCTGTGTGGCTTTTTCCTTACTAACAGCAGGGTACATTGTAAAAATAATTTTTTCACTCAAATAAAACGGTAGCTAGTGTTCTAGGCAAGTTCACATGGGCTTTTTGGATTACCCTGAAAAGTAGAAAAACCTGCCCCCAGGGAATTGTTTCAGAGCAGCTCATGTCTATACTTGTTAAAAGGTAGAATCCACTGGATGAGACTGCTGCATACACCCGGCACAACCTTTAATCTGAGGGGTTTTTCTGAGCCTGTTGTGGTGCCTCTGAGGCATCAAGACAAAATTATTAATTTTTTTCATCTTTCAGTTCAAAGTCACAAAAATAATGAGATAGGATATTTTTATCACTCTTGGCACTGGCGAGAAAGGATGATTACATGCTATGGGGCATAGAGATGTGTGACAGCCCCGTGTGCTCGTGCTGGAGCTGGGTGCTGGCTCTGACCCTGACCCGCGCTCTGTAGCAAACACAACAGTTGAGTTTGTCCATCAGGGAAACCACTTGACTCCTTCCAGAAGGGAGCCAAGCAGCACGTTACTGGACACTAATGTGGGAGAGAAAGGCATCATGCAATGGGGTCAGGCAGATTGTGAACCAAATAAATTGCCTAAAATCTCCACTGTTCTGAATGTATTTTTATGTTTGCATAATTTTGGTAACATGGAGTGCAATCATTCCTGTTAAAATATATCTGTTCTAGGGAACAAGGAGCAATGTGCTAATAATTTATTTTCTTATTCACTAAATTTTGACTGGTGATTTAAAAAGCTGAAATTTCTACAATATGAGAATTCTACTGGATTTTTATAGATGCTTTTGTCACTTCTTGTACAGCTATGCAATATTACTTTTCCTTCACATTTGTCAATACATGGATGAATACAAAAAGCTTTATGCTTTTTGTCCTTGCTCGCTAGTAACAGTTCCCTGCAAATTACACTGAAGAGGCACATCAGGCAACATTTCTATAGAATTCACATGATACTTAAAATATAAGTCTTTTATATCTTCTGGTTCAGCTTCTTCAGTTGAAGTAACCTGCAGTGTCATGTACTGTTTGTTTTTCTTTCTTTTTTCTTGACTACTTGTTACTTTTTATGTATTTACTATAGGAAAAAAAATATTTTCAGATTTGAGTTGAAAAGATTAATGTTAATTAAGTGGGCAAGAGTTCCAGCCCAATTAATATTCAAGTAGAGTGAAGAAATGTCCACAAAAATAAAAATAAAATTGTAGAGAGATGGCTGGCAACTAGCCCAGAAAGTGAGACCAAAACAATCCACAGTGTGAGGTTAAGTTTCATTTTCTTCAAACTAGTTACTTGACCAGCAGTCATCTTAAAGCAGATATTTTCTTTAGAAAATTCTTGGCTGATATATGGTTAGAACAATTAGAGGACTTGTTGACAAGGATCAGAGTTGGACAATTACTGAATAAACTATTTTACATGAGAAAAAAAAATTTTCTAAAAAGGAAAAAAATATTATAGTTTCAGATATGCTCTAGTTTTATGAGTCATTGGAACTGCAGTTGTGGAAATGTTGGACTGGGAAGTACTGCAGCAAGCTCTGGGCTGTGTCCTTGGTTGTCCAGAGGCAGGGCAATAGCCCAAATTATCCCAACCCCATTTCAATTCCCACCTATTACTTGTCACAGCCCCAAGTGCCAGTTCAGTCAGTGGTGAAGATGTGATCAACTAAAATATTAGCTGGCACTTTGAGCTGAAGTCCAAATGCAAGCACAGCTCCTCCAGCCCTAGATCTGCCCACAGTGCTCTGCTCTGTGGTTCCCTTATGATCATCCTGCTTGTAGAACTGGCAGTTTCTGAGCAACAAAGCAATTTGGCACCATTATTTCTAGATTTTACAAAAGTCCACTCTTTTTTGCTACCTTTGTTCTTGTTTGCAGTGAAGGCTCTCCAAGAGTATAAACCAGACACGCTCATTGGGGTGAATGTGTTGCCTTTTAATCTGTGTTTCTAAATGGTGCTGTTTGGGCTTGACAGAGGTAGTCAGCATCTTTACATCTGTTACTTTGTCCACGTTGTGTTGGAAGGCACATCTTCCCAGGATACTGTGTAGGGACACAGCTCTATAAAGAGATTATGTTTGCTAAAAGGAAGAAATCCTGACCTTATCAGTTGCACAGCCAGCCACAGTTCCAGCATCTACACAAGCAAATGCCCAGGCAAGCCCTAAAGATCACGCCAGCCCTCACCCAGCTCAGTGCGGCTCTTTCCTGACAGGGACAGGAGCCAAGTGTCTGGGAGACAGGCTTTTGACATTTGCCTTGAAAAGGTCTCCTTTGTTTTTGTAACTCTAGAATCCTTCTATAAGATTTTACAATTCTCTGAAGTGATAAGGAACTTATTTTGCTTTGAAGGTCATTGTAGATAACATTGAATTCTGTTTGAAGTTTGCTATGTTATCTGAACATTTACACACATTACCACTACCTGCACTAAGGATGTGTCTTCACTTCTCTTTGTGCTTCCTCTGTGGAGAACTCTTGTGGCTTCCTAGCATACTATTACTGTTTTTCAATTACACCCCAAGCAGAAGAGCTGTGGAGAGCAGCAATGGTCTCCAGGAGGGCTCCTTCCCTGCAGAAACTGTAGTGGCACTAGCAAGCCACAGGATTTTCTGCTGCAAAGTCCAGACAAAATCCACCACTCTGCTTCCTGGCAATTGATGTTCAGTCAAATGGAAGACCTCCTGCAGTGTTTCATTGCCCACACTGGGCAGCTGCTACACAGAGCAGCAATGGTGCCTGCTGAGTTGAGTCCCAGAAACTCATAGCTAATGCATCCAGAAATCCTCCTGAGTAACAGCTGACGCTTCAGGCTCCTTTCCCCAAACAGTGTGTTATTTAAGGGAAGTTGTATATGTAACTTTATTTTAAGCACCAAAGAGAATGTTGTTTTCGTGTTGCAGTGTTGAACGCTATAGCTGTTAAATGACAAAAGCTTTATATGCTTCTCTTTGTTTATTAAGGGGACAGCTTTACTGACTGTAGATCAGAGACGATGGGAAGATCTGAAAAGCAGACTGAAGATAGCACAACCTCTTCATCTCCCACCTCGTCCGGGTATCAAAGATATTTTGATTTTTTTCATGTTGAGCCCTAGTGTTCGTAATTCCCCAGGAGTCTGCGATTCAAATTAAAACTGTAATCGTGAGGCCACCAGGAGGTTGTGCATAAGTTAATGTGGAAACAGGCTCCAACTACAGATCTCTCCATAAGGCTATTAAAATCAACCCAAAAAAGGTTGTGCTTCGATGGTTTTAGGATAAGCCTTAATGAAAAAATGAATTTCTAAATTAAAAATATTTGCAGTTGGCTGTAATGATATGAATAGAATGTATTAACCTGACAGCAGTTGAATGATGCACTTGCCCTAAAAGTACCGAAGCTTTCATGCAACACTGGTGTTCAGTATTTGAAATTATATGTTCAGAAGCCCTATTTGATATGGAAAATTGTGGCAGAAAATTAGAAATGTATTTTGAAAATGGGAAAGGATTATTTTGCCTCTAATGAACATGGAAAATATGTCAAGAAATAGGGGGAAAATGTCATTTTTGTATTTTAAGTCTCCTCCTCAAACTCTTTCTTTTTCAGATAACGATGGCTTTAGAGCTAAGATGTATGATATAACTCAGCATCCATTTTTTAAAAGAACTATTGCTGTACTTGTTCTGGCTCAGTCTGTGTTGTTATCAGTTAAGGTAATCGTGTCTCTTTTAAACATTTTATTACAGTAGTACAGCATGTGTTGCACATTTCCTAACACCAATTAATGATCAGTTGAACCATTAGTGTGATGAATGCAAGGAAACATGATTTCTAGATACAGCAATCTCAGTTGGCATAGATCACTGTAGATTAATTGTAACATGTGGAGCTGAGTCAATTTCTGCCTTTTTGTAGTCTTGTCCACTATTTTTAGTTTCTCACTAAGATGTAAATCTGAAAGAGAAGAGTACAGTAAGATGCCATTCCTGTCTGAGTATATTTTAAAGTAAAATCTATTCATTAACAAAACCCTCAAGGAAAGTTAAGGCAATGAAGAGGCATTTTTTCTGTTTAACAACTATTCTCCTATGAATGGATTATGTTTACTTTTCAGTGGGATGCTGCAGATCCAGTGACTGTGCCTTTAGCCACAATGTCTGTTGTTTTCACCTTCATTTTTGTCCTTGAGGTAAAGTAATATATTTATGACTTCTTAAGACTTGTATGTATATATTTCATTTTTTCTTTAGGGGATGCTTCTCATTCTTCAGTATGGTGTTTATTTCTGAGTGTGTACATTCAGGTTTCTCCATGTCACTACTCTTTAAACACATATTGTAAGAAGAAACTTTTAATGTGTTACACTTCTCTACAACCTTGAGCTTTGTGTCTTTTCATATATATTCAAGTCTGAGTATTTACAGTGTGTTTTGGTGAACCCAGTGAACTCTTTTCTTGCACAAAATCTCATATTACATTGCCTCCATACAATAAAAGATCTGTGTTGTCTCATGGAAGTTCTTCTTCATCCATTTATGCTTTGCCTGGTGTGTTAGTCCCCACTATTTTGTCGCTGTGACAAAATCAAGCCTCTCTCCTTTTTGTTTTAAGTATCATACTTCATTTTAATATCTTTTAATAGGCTCCAGTATTGTCTATGTTATTACAAACTCTGTAAGGTGTTTTTAGCCTATTTTCATCAGACTGGAATCTAATGATTTAAACACATTTTGAAAAACATGTATTTTTTAATGTGTAAGGATATACATAGTGTAACAAAGCACACACATATGATGCTAAAGAAGATGCTTCCTCTGTGGTTAGGTTAGTACACAATTCTTTATAAGTGTTTGGTTGACTACTTTTCTTGTCAGTCCCCTCTGAATAGCTGATACTGACCACTATCAGAAACAGAATAGTAGACTATGTTTCTCACTGCTCTAATGCGATATGACAGTTCCTATGTTCCATTGATAGGTTTTGCCAGCAATGATGAATAAACAATGAAGTGAATACCTTGTAGCAGCTGTAGCTAGAGTATGTCCATGTTGTTGCTTCTTTTTTCCCCTACCCAGGAGAAATCAGTATCTCTGGAGAGACTGAGAAAACACAGAAAAGTTCTATTTGTGTCATACACAGGCAGGTTTTAATTTACGTAGTAACTAGGTCTTTGGAAATACTTTTTTCTCTTATACTGCCAGGGGAAACAAATACACTTCTAGAATTTCAAAGGAACTTTGTCAGAGCCAAGAAAAATTTGTTGACTGTCTCAACAGGCAAGCTATCACACTGTGAGTGCACACACAATTTATGGAGAGAGGAAGCAGCTTCCTGCTCAGGATCTTCCCTAATGCAGCACAGTCTGGTTTCAGAGTCTACTATCTGCTTTCTGCATAGCTGATGGTCCTGTGTCCAACCTAACACCTCCTGATTCAGCCTTAAACCTCTACTGCTCACATCATAAATATGTGGTATAGAAAACAGAAAGGATTTTAAGATCTCACTTTTGTAACCACACTGGTGATGATGGAGTAAAGGGAGATGTGATTTTTTTATTTCCATTGTCTGGTATTCAGTTCATGATTATGGACACTTGAAGCTAAGTGTTTAAATTCTGCACGTGAGGTGGGTGTTTTAAGGTGTACTCTGATCAAGAGAGATGAGGAATGAGATTCAGTTACCTCCAGAATACAGCCACTCCAGAATGCCAGGGATGTTTACAGGTCTTATGACCCGGACGCTCTTACAGGTCATCCTTGCAAGTCCCATCCATCCATCTTCAACTCTCTAGGGCAAGGAGGCATTTTCATTCCCTGGGTAGAAGGAGGCAAGATACCTTAGGTAACTCAAATGGTAATTAGAGATTCAGAGACCATATTGTTCACTTTGTAGTCAGAAAACATTATAAGACAAAAAGCTAACTTGAAAATCAACCTTTTACCTCAAGCTAATGTCCTCTTATATCTGCTTTCGTTTTCAGAAATGGTTAACAGAAGGGTTGCAAGGTGGGATGGGAAAAATAATGTAATGAATGCCTGATATTTATAGCCTTTTTATAGTGACACTTAAACTGCTCTGAGATTTAATATGACTTGTGTATGAGAAACTCTTAAGCGTTCCCTTTACATGCATCACTCTACCTTGGTATCTATTACCTGATGTCACTGTTTCTATGATTATTAGTATCTATTCTTGAGCTTTTCATCTGCATTCCTGTTAACTAAATTGGAAATGGCAAGCACTTTGGAAGCTGTCTTTTAACAGGTACATTGTAAAATGTACTGCCTTTACTGTTCTTAGCTTTTTTATTTCTTACATGCTGCTGAGTACAGGTGGTTCTGAGTACAGAGTATTCCTTAATGGAAGAAATATTTGCAATATAGGAAAGCTTTTTCATTAATTTCAAGTGTGGGCCCTGCAGAAGAATTACATAACTGAGTTCAGGTCTGCTTATGTGATTTTAGCTTGCTTACAGACAGTTAGCTAGCTAGGATACTGCTACCTTTTTTAACTACGTTATTGACATGACTTATTTAAACTATCTTAAGCCTACATTCACCTCAGCAATCTATACATTAAGCATTCAGTCTGAGGTGGTCAGCTACACTCCTGTCTTTGATACTTAATGGAGACAGAGAAACATTTCAGAATGCTGTTCTTCCCTTCATCTTGGTCATCTGTGGTCTTACACGAGTACCAGTTTTCCTCCATCCAAGGGAAGACAATATTAGTTAGTTAGTGCACATGGAAATATTTAGGTGATGTGAAACCTGTCCCTCGTTGTTTGAAACTATGTCATAAAATGAACTCAGTCAAACATTTTGGAGATTGGAAGAGGATCTCATGGCAAGGAATAGTCATTTCTTCATTACTAGTGAGAATTTTTTTTATTAATAGGTCACAATGAAGATTATTGCCATGTCACCTTCTGGCTTCTGGCAAAGCAGAAGAAATCGGTATGATCTCTTGGTGACATCTCTCGGAGTTATATGGGTGATACTTCACTTTGCCTTACTGGTAAGATACACAAAATGCAAATCCAATGATTGAAATTATTTTGCCTTTACGCACCAGCAGTAGGATTGCTGCTATATATGCAGATAAACCTTTGAGAGTTTAACAAGGCTGAAATATGTCTGAAAGAAACTCAGCTTTATGCTAAGAAGAATGAATCATTGTCTTGGGCAATCATGTAGTGCAAAAATTGTATTACTGGTACAATTTAGAGTCTGTAAGTGTGGTAGAGAACAAGTCTTTAGAAGGGATGTAAGTGAGAGAAGGAAGGAGACTGAAGAGAGTGACAGCTCTTGCTAACAACAGTCTTATAAGCATGAAGGAAGAGGCAAGGTACAGAATACAAACAGGAGCAAGAGGACTGGAAGAAGACATAGGTTCAAAATTGCTGAACTAGACAAATCTTCCCAAACCCAACAGCAGTTCTATACCACTGGTTTTGGTTAAGGGGTAATGTTTAATTCAAGAAGACATGAAGGAGAGGGGAGGGGATCAGCTCTATATTTTGCACCTTTTTTTTAATTTGACTACACTCCTGGTTCCTTTATTTACAGCAGAAGAAGGGATGGTTGATACATGTCATCAATCACAAGTTATCAAAGTCACAACCCTAAAATGTGTGCAGGATTCTCTCTTGTCTTCCCCAAGTTCTGCATGAAGGAAAGCCTGGTTTGTGTGACTAGTCATATTGCCCTCACATTTACAGTTTGCTCCCTGCTACTAAGTAGCTTGGAAGGCCTGAGGAGTTTCTGTAATCCAGCAATTGCCTAGATGAGTACACTGGGCCTGATGGACATAATTAATAGAGGACTGAGGGTTTTTTGGCTTGATGTGTGGAGGTGTTTGGTTTATGTTCTTTATGGTGTTGCTACTAGTTTATGATTTCTCATATTTTATGTGGGGACTGCCCTAGATTACTAAAAACTCAGTTATCCTGATCTGTTCAAGAGCTTTCTGGGGGACCATGTATTAAGTCTTCTGTGTTTGTGTTCCAGAATGCATACACATACATGATGGGGGCATGTGTAATTGTCTTCAGGTTTTTCTCCATTTGTGGGAAGCATGTAAGTATTAATTAGGAACTACAACTATTGCAGTGCTCATGTATAGATTAAAGGACAAGTTGCTATGCATCTCTAGTGAAACCTCTGGCTCAGCTTTCTGGGGAAGAAAAAAAAAGGAGATTTCAAGCAGTGGTCTCCAGCTTTACATGCTGTCTTTAAAATGTCAGTATTTTAAGTATATTGTGTAATAGTGCTGTGATTACTGGAAAAGTTGAATTTTTTAAGAAAACAAAATGCAGCTGCAATACCACAGCTTTTAAAAATGCTCTCTACAACTCTAACATACACTGTGCCCTTTCCATTTTGGTGAGGTGTGATGGGCCTTCTCTTTATTTTTGCTGCAAGACTATTGTAGTGGTGGTTGAATGCACTCATCTTGTTATGAGAGTGCTCTCTTTAAAAAGTTTCTTCCTCCAGAGTGCAGGTCTGTGTCTTTTGTCTCTACAAGGTATGTCTTGTCACAGTAAAGGATTTATATTAAATTTAAAAATAATTTTGGGCCAGGATGTTCTTCTGGAAACACTGGGATGGTGACAGAGCAAGTCACTTCTCAAGTTTACATTTCTTTTGTGTTTGGATTTTCTCTGGTGTAATTGAGAGTAGACTGGCAGAATAAGCATAGGCAGAGAACAAACACATTTATTTAACAAGTGGTGACACTGCATTCCCTTGCTGTAGAACTTCTTAGACTAACCAAATATTTTCTGTGAAGTCTGACATATTAAAGTAAATGTGATAAAAGACTGCTGTACTAGGTTGCCAGGGTTAAGAACAGTAAGTCAAAGGGTTTGTTCAGTAAAGATAAAAAGTTTTCTTTCAATCAGACTACACAGAGCCTGTAGAGCCTTGGAAGTCAAATGAAAAATCCTTGTTTCTCCTAAGCAGCCAGAACAAATGATTACCTTCAAAGCTTTCTGATTGATTCTAAAGTTTTTTCACGGTTTTAACCCAGTCATTTGTACTTTCATGTTACAAGCTGTATCAGTTTCACTAATTTACCTGTTTTGATGCAATGTGATGACTAAAGGTCAGCAGGAATTTGGCACTTCAGTCCCATTAAAGGGAATTTTTCTTTGCATCCAGAGTAGTTAAGGGTGTTTGGACAATCTAGGGCAATAAACTTATCAAGAGTAAAATATAAAATATACATTCATGGGAAAGTAATATTTATTATTGACGCCTACAGCCTATGAAGTTTTCAAAATTATGTTCTCATCCTATGCTCTTTGGCCAACTGTGCAGAATCATAGACTCACAGCGTGGTTTGGGTTAAAATGGACCCTAGAGATCATCTCGTTCCAGCCCCCTTGCCACACCTTCCACTAAACAAAGTTACTCAAAGCCCCATTCAACCTGGCCTTGAACACTTCCAGGGATGGGTCATCCACAACTTTTTTGGGCAACTTGTTCCAGTGCCTCGCCACCCTCACAGTGTAGAATTTCTTCCTAATATCAAATATAAACCTACCATTTTTCAACTTAAAGCCACTTGCCCTTATTCTGTCACTGCATGCCCTTGTAAAAAGTCCTTCTCCAGCTCCCTTGTCACCTCCCCTTTAGGTACTGGAAGGCTTCTGGAAGGTGTCCCTGGTCTTTTACAAACTTCAATGAGAAATTATGATCTTAAAGAAGCTGTAATGATCTTAAGGAAATCCCCTTCTCTATAAATGAACACATTCCTTTAGGGAGGCTGCAGTATCTGTGGTTTCTGTCTAACAGTTAGGATCACTTTCAGATAAGCCCAGCATCGTTTACTGCACCAGTGTTCATGCATTGCTAATGCTGATGCTTCAGGGGAATACTGATCCTAGACTATTATAGTTAAGTTTATGCTGTACCATCGCTGTAATATCCTACACTGTTTATCCTATATATACTTTTCGAGGAGCCACATCTTGACCTCGTAAATGAGGGAGATATGCTGATGTCTGTTACAAATAAAAAGCACACATAGTTCAAATCACACTTACAATGTACCATTTTACTGAGCTCATCCATTAATGAATGAGTGTAAAGGATTTGTTGTCAAAATGGCAAGTGCAAGAACTGTTTTTTATCTTTTATCTTTGCTTTCCTGGATGCTATCATGAATTGCTTTTTCTCTGTCCTTCCAGGTGACACTAAAAATGCTGCTCCTGACTGTGGTTGTCAGCATGTACAAGAGTTTCTTCATCATAGTGGGCATGTTCTTACTGCTTCTTTGTTATGCTTTTGCTGGAGTGGTGTTATTTGGTACAGTGAAATATGGAGAGAACATTAACAGGTACAGTATGTAGTTCCTACCTCGTGGGGATGTTCTTAAAACAGCCTGAAGAAATCACATTCTGCTAGAGAAGTATCTGTGGTAAAAACCAGACAGATGTGCAGGTCTGGGGGAAGAGTTCTAAACAGAATTTCTGGTAGGAGACACTGAGCCATCTGTCCAGTCCTTGTGCATTGGGCCAAATGACAACTGATCCAACCCAGAGCAGATTGAGACCTGTTCTTCAGTATGCCAGCTGAAATATGCTTCAAAGCAGGACTGTGCTAGCCCACAAGCTGCTGAAATGCAGTGTACCTACTGCATCTTACTGGCATCACCCAGGAACAGCATCCATATACCAAGCTGGTACAGAAAGGAGACAGTTCTTAGCAAGGTCTGTTAGCTGGATATTTCCCTGTCATCATCAGGCTTACAAAAGAAAATGGAGACAGGAAATAGGATCTGGCCTTGAGTTTTCTTTTGCTCTCTGATAAAATGAGCTAAAATACTCAGACCTGTGTCTGAGATAGAGTTCAATTATTGTATCTTAAGTTGTGAAATAAATAATTCTATGAGCTCATTCAAATAATACTGTAACTATTTTTAGTTTAAAATAGTGGAACAGTAGAAAAGGGAAACATTTTTTCTTGCCAATGTTTTAATTCTGGGAAGTGAAACGATCTCTCACTCTCAATCTCTCTTTCTCTCTTTCTTTAAAACAGACATGCAAATTTTTCATCAGCTGGCAAGGCTATTACTGTACTCTTCAGAATAGTCACTGGAGAAGACTGGAACAAAATTATGCATGACTGTATGGTAATTACAATACTGCCAGAGATAAGTAGACAAGAAATGAGAGATACCCTTCCATCTCAAACTGCTTGCAGTATCTTAGCTTTGTACAGGAATGTTGGGCTTGCCTTTGTCTCTTCAAGAAAATAATGTCCACTAAACCTCAGAACATGACACACAAATTGCAGTTCCAGTCTCATACTCACAGTATAATATTTCATGGAGCTCAGCTATTAGCTGATTTAAAAACAAAAATAAAAAGATGGTTTCAAAATCAGAAATGCAGTAACTTATTCTTTCACTATTACCTCTGCTTTGACTGGG
Source organism: Vireo altiloquus (assembly GCA_013396875.1). Lineage (NCBI taxonomy): Eukaryota > Metazoa > Chordata > Aves > Passeriformes > Vireonidae > Vireo > Vireo altiloquus. Next base: position 56,415 of record VZRF01001859.1, on the reverse strand, counting down.
GCAAGGTGTCTTTTCAGATGAACTTTGTCTTTGATTCCTGCATTTTGGCTCATTCTATGTGAATGATAGTCTTGATGACCTCAAAATTGTTCCTTGAATTATTACATTTTGCCCAAGTAAATGTTTATCTGTGCTTTCCATTGCAAGAAAAATCATATGCCTTTCCTTTTTAAAATTAATGAGCAGGGAAGAAACGTTTTGAAAACCACTGTGCTTCAAAGCACCAGGTTGTTCCTGTACAGTGGCATAATGCACAATGTGCCCTCTGTGCAGCAGTAAGATCCATGCCCCAGCCTTTTTAGTCATACCCCTCTCTCTTTCCTGGTTTCTGTCTACTAAAGGAAGAAAAACAACCTGCCCACATTAATGCCCATAGTATTATTCCCTAACTGGGAAGCCTTAAAGAAATAATATTAAATATTGTATTGATTGCAGAGGAGTTAATAATTGGGGTTTTTTTCCGTTTTTTGTTGTTTTGTTTTGTTTTGTTTTTTACTTTGTTTTCTTTTGTTTTGAAGGTTCAGCCTCCATTTTGTACACCAGATAACAGCACCTACTGGAAAACAGACTGTGGAAATTATGCTGGTGCTCTTATGTATTTCTGTTCTTTCTATGTCATCATTGCATACATCATGCTAAATTTGCTTGTTGGTAAGTGAAAATAGACAATAATTAAAAAGGTCCATCTTGGCATGTAGTATGTTAGATGTGAAGCTGTTGTGCTATTCAGGTGTAAGGCTACCTTGTACCTTCAGTGTTACCTTGTATGCCTATAATGATTTTGATACTTCTTTGGCACAGGAATGCCAAAACTCAGGAAGTTTGGGAATGAAAGCTTTTTGAACAAAGAGATATTTTTTATTTGTAGAGTTACCCTGCGGTACACTGGTTTCTAAGCTTAACTGAAGAAAGAAAACCTTTGTTCAAACATCATTGGAATTCACTGAATTGACCTTAGATGTTAAGATTAGGCATCTCACCAGCATTTAAGATACAGATTTTAAAAAGTGAGCATGGTGAATATTGATGTGGCAGGACAGTATCTTATGCATTCAAAATCCTTGTATGAGCATACAGGCATTTGTTAATGTGGAGTTTGCACAACAGAATTCGATGTTACAATGTAACAACAGGCTTTCTTTAGGGTGTATTTTGTTCTTGTGGTTTTCAGCTATCATTGTGGAGAATTTCTCATTGTTTTACTCAACCGAAGAAGACCAGCTCTTAAGTTATAACGATCTAAGGCATTTTCAAATTATATGGAACATGGTTGATGATAAAAGAGAGGTAAGAAATAATAATTTCTTGATAACAAGCACAGAAATACAGTAAATTTACAGTTTCTCTTGAAAACAAATACGGGGAAAACAAAGTGTGTAAAAATTTTGACAAAATTCTCTGAGCAGTTACTGTTCAAATTTGAGAAGTGAGCATGATCTTACATTCTTCATGGCCCTTCAAATACTAACCTGTATTCTGTGAAGTGTTTATAGTAGCAGATTTACAAACAAATATACCTATTTATAGGATCAATATAATAGCATCTTTCCTCCCAGCTCCCTGAGAGTTGTTCCCTTGGAAGTTTACAGATTCATATCCATTTTTGTGTCTGATCTTCAGAGGAGTTTTGCTGAGATTTCAGCACCATCTCCTGTAAAATTCTTATGGAGATGCTGATCAAGTGTGGGCTAGGTGAGAAGACAATGAAGTGGACTGAGAACTGTCTGTATATCCAAGCCCAGGGGGTGATGATCAGTAGGACAGGTTCTAGTTGGAGGCCAGTAACTCCTTGTGTGTCCCAGGGGACAATACTGGGTTCAATCCTGTTCAACATCCTCATTAATAACATGGACAAAATGGCAAAGGGCACCCCCAGAACACTTGCTGATGACACCAAGATGGGCAGAGAGGCTGATATGCGACAGTCATACTGCCATCCAGAGGGACCTTCACAGGCAGGAGAAATGGGCTCACAGGTGCCTCTTGAAGTTCAACAAGGAGAACTTCAAAGTTTTGCATGGGGAAAAGAATAAGCCAAGGCACAGTACATGCTGAGGCCACCCAGCTGGAAAGCAACTTGGCAGTAAAGGACTCGGGGGCCCCAGTGGACACTAAGTTGAACATGAGCCACCATTGTGCTTGTAGCAAAGAAGGCTAATGTTATCCTGGGCTGCATTAGACAAAGTATTGCCAGCAGGCCGACACAGATAGAGTCCTTCTGCTCTACTCTTGAGGCCACAGCTGGAGTCCTGGGTTCAGTCTGGGCTCCTCCGTACACAGAGACATGGACATACTAGAAAGAGTCCAGCAAAGGGACACAAAGATGATGAAGAGACTGGAGCATGCCTCCTGAGAGGAAAGGCTGAGAAAACTGGGACTGTTCAGCCTGGGGAAGGCTCAAGGAGCTCCCATCAATGCATATAAACACCTGCAGGGAGGGTGCAAAGAGGGCAGAGCCAGGCTCTGCTCGGTGCTGCCCAGTGGCAGGACTGGAGGCAACGAGCACAACCTGAAACATGGGAGGATCCCTCTGAACATCAGGAAACAATTTGTCACTGTGAGGGTGACCAAGCACTGGCACAGGCTTGATCACCCTCCATCACAGCACAGGCTGTGGAGCCTCCATCCTTGGAGACACTCAAAAGCCATCTGGACCTTATCCTGGGAAACTGCCTTTAGGAGGCCCTGCTTAAACAGAGGGTTGAGACAAGGTGAGCTCCAGAGTATCCTTCCAGCCTCAACCATTCTGTGATTCTGAAATGAGAATAACATCTGGGATACTGAGCTGCTCAGATGCCCACACAAATGAAATCATCATCTGAATTATTCATGACATCACTAAGATTTGAATGTGAACAACATTATGATGAAAGTAGTTGGTTGTGTGTAGTTGGCATGTGGCTGTGCTGGAGATGGAAGCTGCCATCTGTACTCATGGGTGTAGAGAGCTCTGAATCCATCGTGCCCAGCACTGACAGTATCTCTCTGATGAGGAACAGCATCTTACACAAAAACAATTCTGATGGGGCTCATTTAGCAGAACAAAATATTTGAAGATTGTGAGTTCCACAGTTTCAGAGGGAAGTACTTTGAGTCTTAATTTTGTAACAAGAGATAAAAATTGTTGTCACCAAAAGTGCAGGATGTGCTGCCTCTTAGAGCAGATAATCTCTAAAAAGCCAGTAAACTCTCAACATTCTCCTGTTCCTGCAGAGATGCACAGAGAAGGGCACAGGTTTACAACGAGTTATAGGCATGTCTATGAGTGTTTAAACTATAGTTTAATTTCCATTTTTCAACAGCTCTTTGGGAAAATGATTCTAATTACAGATGAATGCAAATGGGGAAGCTAAATCCCCGAGCAATTTTGAAAATTTCTGGCAAAATTAACAGCATAGAGTCTTATTCTATATGAGTCAAATAACCACAAAGGCTTCTGTGAATTTGCTGAAGAACTGGCTGAATGTGCACATTCTTCAGTAATGTGTTCACAGTGACTTAAATAGGCTAGGAGAAATAGTTTTTCTCTCAGTGATCAAGTTGAATGCCTGAGTTGGTTGTTAGACCGCAGTAATAATTTACCATCTATTATGCAATTTACCACAGGGTGTAATCCCTACCTTCCGAGTGAAATTTCTGCTGAGGCTTCTGCGAGGCAGGCTGGAGGTGGATCTTGACAAGGACAAGCTGCTGTTCAAGCACATGTGCTATGAGATGGAGCGGCTCCACAATGGTGGTGATGTCACTTTTCATGACGTGCTCAGGTACCCTGAGATTTTCTCTGCATTTTTAGAACAGATATAATGGCCTGTGTTTCTTTCCAGGCTAACAGGTAGTCATTAGGTTTGGGAGAAAGCAAGACTGGTAGCCACAGAGGCACTGCAATTTTAAATGTTTTACAAAAATTAGATTTCCCTTTTTCTTCCTGCAAAACTATTAGTGATGGAAAACACAGGTCCTAGGGAATCAGCTCTATTTTAACATTTCCATTGCAGGAGGTTTGCCACAAACTGCAGTCACATTTTCCTCTTGTATCCCAACTAATTAAATGTACCTTAAAGTGTAGCAACATGACAGTGAGCCTGACTAGAAATAAAATAGAAATGGGAGCATTATCCAAGCGTAAACACTTAGGGGGAAAAAAAAACCCCAAACCACCACAAATGCCCTAATTGCTTACAGTTCAGCAGTTCACCTATATTGGATAGCTGGATGTAGGTGATAAGGTCTCTGTTTTGATTTGATTCTCTTCTGGAATAATCTTCCACGGTGAATTTACTGTGCACACCTGAATTACATATTTTCGCACTAAGATCTTAAGTATGAGCTTTGATTTTCTGAATTAAGATGTAAAGACACCAGCATTTTAACAATAAATTTTGTTTCTTCCAGCATGCTTTCATATAGGTCTGTTGATATCAGGAAAAGTCTTCAACTGGAAGAGCTGCTTGCTAGGGAACAACTGGAATACACCATAGAAGAGGAGGTGGCCAAACAGACCATACGAATGTGGCTGAAGAAGTGCCTAAAGCGAATCAGAGCAGTAAGTCAAGCTAAAGCAGGATCTAAATGGTTGCATAAATTGAGCTGCTCAACAGTGCTGGAATCTGCTGTCCCTATGCTTCATTTATTCTGGAATCATAATAACACTTATTTGAAGAAGTATGTAGCAGTTGCTAACTGAGCCAAAAAAAAAAAGTTTGTTACAGCTTAATTGAAAGTGCTACAAAAATAAGCATCTTTTGAAGGCAAAAACTGTCTTCCTGCCCAAACTTTATCTGTCTTTTCAATACAGCAGGAAGATGCATGTGCAGAGACCAAAGTCAAAGGAATAAAGAAAAAAATAATGTAATTCAATGAAACTTCACAGGCCTATCTTTCCTCATAGAACATAATTGTATAATTTCCTTGTCTCTGCTAGCAGATGAGAAACCTGTAGATGATTGTCTAAATGGAGCCTGTATTAAGATAAATCATTTGGGTGAGCCATTACAGTTACTTTGTGTGCAAATGAGCAGAGGGTGTACCTGGAAAGCAGGTGCAAGAAACATGGCACACTGTAGCCAGTAAACAAAGCAGGGGCAAGGCATTGGCTCAGGAGTGGGAATAGCATGTTCCTGGTGGTGCCTTAAATGACTGCCTGGAAACAGAGACCAGACAGGAATAAGGGCATAATGGAGGTATTTATTTGAAAGGCCTTCAAAGATACACCCTTGGGTCCAGAGGGTCCTGCCTCAGTGGATCTCAAGATGAACAACAGGTCATGAGTTCTTCACACTTTTATAGGTTTGGTCCCTTTGCATATCAGCATAAATTCGCCAGTTAAAACTTTAGCTAATGATGTCATTTCCCCAAGCTTTCCCCCTTTCCCCAGATGTTGGTTTACACTTTTGGGCCTAGGATGGTCTGGGTGTCCTTGGAGAGCAAGCTGGAGAGGCTTTGTTATGTCTATACATATCTTTGTTATGTCTATCTTAGCATGAGAGAGTGGCAGCTAACGAACTACAGGAAACTTCAGAGTTACACCAGGCAGTACAGAATTTGAAAAATATAAAAGTTAAAACCTCAGGCATCACTGTCCATACTCACATTCCCCCAGACCACTGCCACAGGAGCATCCCTGCCCACGGGAGCATCACTGCCCTCCAGGCATGGGTCCCGGAAACCACTCCCATCAGGCAGTGGATGAAGCTGCCTGGTGGGGTAGAGGGAAGATGAGCCAGTTCACACAAGTCCTGGCTTGTCACTTGCCTTGAGCAATGCAGGAAACCCCTGTCTCTGTTACTGGTATAAATGCAGCCAGTGCTTCTAAGTTCTGCTATGAAGTGCTTCTGATTGTCAGAAACATTTTACCTCTGCTCAGAATGGCTACAGTATATGCTGGCTGAAGTTTGGCTTGGATTAAATTTATATTACAAAAAAAAATCAAGACATTTGATTTAAGTTTTGCAGTTATTCTCATCTCTTCTTCCAAAAACAACTCTTCCTTTATATGAAAAGTCACAACCTGGTTGCATTGATGACTGGTTTTTCAATTACTGTAAGTCTGAGTCCAGGTTTTGACACATATATTTTTTATTTTTATAAAAAAATTACTTCTTGTGATTGGAGATTTTCTATAGTGATCTGGGATCAGATCTGTCTTCTTCTGTTTGTAAATTTATAAAAATACTTAGCTGAGCGTTTTGAATATAATGTACATTCCAGCTGAAACATCAGTGTTCAATGATACATAGTTTCATTTTGATCTCATCTCTGTAATAATAATGGCAGTAAATTTAATCTCAGCCCTCAGTTCTGGGTTTGTTCAACTCTGTTGTTCATTTCATTATGATATTGAACTACACTATGTTAAAGTAAATATGCTATTCATTTCACTCTAATAATATGGTTCAGATCATTTCACATTCTATGAACCCTTTATAAACTGAATGTAATTATGGAAGTTAAGATATATTTTCAAATTCTCTTGTTATTCCCTAAGTCTCCCTAGAGGGATCATGTGAAAACTACCCAGGAAAATGAAACCCTTCCTAAGTGCTGTTTATTTTGATTTAAAAGCAAATTAGATTGTAAAATCATAATGGTAGTAGGTTTGTTTTTCTACTTGTACTGTAAATCTATACTTAGTCCCAAGGTTTTCACTCCTATTTTATTCAGTCTTATTGACAGCCTGTTCCAAAGTCCATAAAAGAAATCAGATTTTTTTCACTGCCTTCACGTAATTCCCTGTGAATCTCCACCAATTTCCTGTTTTCTTTTTCTCTGCAAGAACTTTTAACTGATAAATTCAAAACTTTGTATGTGTTTAAGTTTAAACCAACAATTGAGCAACGTGCCTTCCACTTAATGTGGTTCATGAGTTTCATCCTCTATTCCCTAAAGGTTACAAATATGCTGGAATTCACTTTATTTAAATAGCAACATCTAATACATGGATCTTTATCAATGCACCTGGGATCCATAGCTGGTGCTCACTGTTCAGTTAAATATTTAGATTTCCTAAAAAAATCAAATTCATTGGTGTGACACACCAATGAGAACATTTTTTTCATTACATATTGTACCTTGATAGAAGCAGCAGCAGTCGTGCAGCATTATCCATAGCCTAAGAGAGAGCCAACAGCAGGAGCTGAGCCGGTTTCTGAATCCTCCCAGCATTGAGACAACACAGCCAAGTGAAGATATGAATGCTATTAATCAGGATAACAGTGCACAGCCAGAGGTATGTTATCCAGAAAATTATCAGCTGCTCATAACAAATTCAGAAAACTTCCATGTTTCTTATTTGTTCTTTTTTAAACGTCATTTTCACTGAAAAAATTTAAAAACAATACCTTGTTTTGCTTCAGTCTTTGTCATCAGATGTAAAGGCAGGATGCTCCAAGGTAGTAATTCCCCAACATATTTAGCTGTCTTGCTATCACCATAAAGGGCAAACTCGCCTGTATGACTCTGGCAGTCCCATCTTTCAGCTCTTGCATGAGCTGTGTTGAGACTTGTGAATCTTTCCAGTTCAAGCATTCTGAAGTGGTGTTTACACTGAGAGTGAGAACACTGGGCATGCTGGGACCTCTGAGCAGGAGTCCTGGGCTCTTCCAAGATAGGGAATATAGAAGGTACAACAAAAGGGCTGCTTTCTACAGTGGTTGTAGTAGGCTGAGAATAATTTCATACCCTTCGATAGGATGAATGGCATCATGATCTTTTTGCTTTTGTCTGTTAGTAGTAGTTTTCTGGGGTGTTAAAGAGTAGAAAGCTGCCTTAACCAATGGCAATATGTTTTGTTTGTATTCACGGACAAAGCTTGAAATAGAATAGAAATTTATCCCTTCCTAGGCTTACACCCATGCAGTGGGGAGCTATGACTGAACTTCTTTTTCCTCTATCCAGACAAGTAGCCAGCAGCAGCTCCTTAGCCCAACACTTTCTGACAGAGGTGGCTATAGACAAGACTCTGGAGATGCTGGGAAACCTCAGCGAAAATTTGGACAATGGCGTTTGCCATCAGGTAAGTGAAAAAGGTTTATCAGTAGAGTCCTCACATGCAAAATTGCTGCTGTGCAATAACAAGGCCAAGAGAGGCTTCATGACTCACAGTTCTGCCTCCTGGATGCTGCTTGCAACCACATCAGGGCTTTCCTGTCTTCATGCCTGTTGAAATAAAGCAGTTTCTCCTTCACAATTCTAAAATTTTGGATGGGTTCAAGCATTGTCCTGTGCAAGTGGTTGCATTTTTCCATTTTTCATACACTTACTCAGGACCTTTGACATCAGTCAGTCCTATTCTGAATCAGAGCACTGCCTTCAAAGGCTGCCACTATTCAGACCCTAATCATATCTAAGTGGAAGTAGGGGAGATAATCATGCTGTTCTGTTAACTACCATTGACCCAATTTTGTGGCCAGTGTACTTGTCCAAGGAACAGGATAGTTTAATACAGCGCTTTCAATCCATGATTTCCATTTAAATATCACTGAGCAGCAAAGATCAACATGCTGAGGAGGAATCGTACTACTGAGGTCAACTGCACATGCTGTCAAGTGAGGAAGCTTGAAAGAATCCATAGCTCAGGGTTTCCTTCTTAGCACTGATCTGGTCCATGTCAGTTTTGAACACTCCTCCCTGGATGATCTTGAAAAGGAGGGTCATCTCCATTCACAGTACAGCTGACAGATAAGTAGTCTGCCTCCAGTCCAGCAAAGACAGGTATTTAAGATCATGAATAACATAATTAAGATCAACTGTGGAGTTAATAGGCATGTGGTTTAGTGCCACAACACACCAGCAACTTGTACTGGCTTCAATCCCTAGGCCATAGTAAAGTATCACTTTCTAGATGTAGCTGCCACTCCTAAAAGCACCTCCCCCACCACCCCCCCTTCCTCACATTTACTGCTTTCACCATTTTGCCAGCAGGTTAGCTCATGTAAGTACTGCCTAAATCATTTAGGTTGCAATTAGCTGGATAAGAAGAGATATCTTGCATCAGTTATCCCAGCGGAGGGAAATGAGGTACTGCTCAGTTAAACTGCTCCACCAGCAGATTAGTGGGAGCAGTGTGAACATCTGGAAAAGGGAAAACAAACAAACAAACAAAAAAAGAAAAAAAAAAAAACCAAAAACAAAAACAAAAAAAAAAAAAAAAACCAACCTAAAAAACCCACCACAACATTAGAACAGAGCCCTCCTCTTTCTGAAGTAAATCAGTTTAAAGGTGCCCCAGGTCCAGCTAGTTCTGTATACCTGGATTCTAAGCAAAAACGTTCAAGAAGCAGATCAACTCTAATACAGAACTTTGTTTTTGATTTCCTAGCCCCCAAACCAATAAGCCATTCAGTGTCTTCAGTCAATCTCCGTTTTGGTGGACGTTCAACTATGAAATCTGTTGCATGCAAAATGAATCCCATGTCTGATGCTGCTTCCTGTGGATCAGAAGTCAAGAAATGGTGGACAAGACAATTAACTGTGGAGAGTGATGAGAGTGGAGAGGACCTTCTTGATATCTGAGAAACATTTAAGTCATACCACAGTCTAATTTTCTATGTTTAGAATTAAAGATGCTGTGTGATGTATGATTTCCTTAAAATCAATGTCATAAATTTTCTCTTATGCTTATCCTCCTGCCATATGAAGCGTAGCACACACTTCTGTGTTAGAATTGACCTATATAGGTTCTAACTGTACTCTGAGAAACCTGTATACTATAGCAGTACTAACAAACCCAGAAAGGCTGTATTGCCTTTAGCAGACAGAGCCTGGAAAGATTTCATGTATTCTGTAGAATCATGGTGAAAAATACACACCTCAGTGTTTTTCTTCAACCTTTACCATACTTTAAAGTGGCAACACTTTACAATATAGGGGTAATGTATTTCTTCTTGTGTTTTTCCTAAGTTCTTATTTGGTAACATTTCTTTAGAAAGATTTCATTGTTCACAAATGACCTGAAGAGGTCAGCACTGACTTCATGTTCAAGGGAAGTATTTTTACTAAGTACAGATTCTGAATTACAATTCTAAGCTTTCTCCGGACCTTTTTTTAAAATATGCAAAACACAGGATTACTCATTTTAAAATCAGAAGGTGAAGGATTGGCTTTTAAAATGTAAATATCTTTGACGTTTGGTTAATTATGCAAAGAGCTTGATTTTCATAGAGAAAACGGGGGAAAAAAAGAAAAAAAAAACCATGAAAAACTGTGCATTTAAACAGCCAGCAGAAGACTTTCACATAAAAAACATGGGTTTATGCTTCATTTTCAGAATATACTGGTTACATATATGTGTGGTGTCCTTCTTTTAACTGAGTCCCATTTTTCTTGTGTGGTCATAAGATTTTCTTCTTGTCTGTGATAAAAATTAGCATGTTGGGGATTCTAATTACAAAATAGTATTGTAGGTCTTTAAAAATACATTCAGTTTTGCCTGTATAGGTAGAATTTTACTTAGCCATGTTCATGCTACAGCCCTCCAAAGGTAAGGCATGGCACTGTGCTGTGGCTAAGTACCTTTGTCCCTTTTATCCCAACGCATCATATTTGACATGTTAGCCTTCTTTTGCTTTATGAGCCACCAATAGTGCTACATTATGGCCGGTGAAAAAGCAGCTATCGCTTTCATAAAAGCTTTTCCTGTGAAAGGCCAATGCTATACGGATACGGAGGTGGAGAAGGAAAGCCACAAAACACAACCATGTTTGCTAGTTTCAGAATCTAAGGCTGTCAAAAAATGTGGGGTAAAATTGTGCCCTTCCCTCAGGGAAGAAGTAAGAGGTTGCAGATTTTGTTGCTTGGCCCCTGACTAGGTGTTCTAGCATAGCTGGGACCTTTCTGTTACCATTGTTTCCTATGGAAATGATAGTTCGCTCTAACATGGCCTGATGTGAGACCTTGTAAGAGGCTCACAGTTTATTTACATCACCACTTCAAAAATATATCCTTTCAAAAGCAGACAAAAGCCAGTGTTTTGCAATTTTTTCTGGCAAAGATATTAATTTCAAGTGGTCAGAATACAACAGTGAAAACACACAGATGCCTTCACCAAAATTCAGAATTCTTTTTGGCCATGAAATACAACTTTCTTGGCATCTGTCAATGTTTTTTCCCAATGTATGGTTGAACATTGTTTAGATATTTTTTTCAAAAATAGTCATATTGAATACATCTGTATTTTGTTGGGGGTTTATGTGTTTTGGGGTATATTTAAGTTTAAACCTAGTCAACTGTAACTCTATAGTAAAAGAATGTGTGCATTCTCTTCTTTACTAGATTATGAACCATCAACAAAACTTCATATCCAAATTCATTACTTTGTGTTATGTTTTGTGCTTGTTTAAGTTGAGCTTTTGTATATATAACGAAAAGATAAATATTGGATTTATAAAAGATAGTATCTTTGACAGTTCAATAATACATTGAACTGCAAATCACTCTTGCTGCAAGCCTTCTTTTTAAAAGAATCTGGCAAACATTTTTTCCTTGCCTTACAGTACACTGTCAATAAAAGTGAGTTGCTTTAAGCAGTATTCCTGCCTCTGATTTTCATTGCAATTGCATTGGCTATATCTGGCTTATCCATGATAACTCTGCATAATAACAATCTCTGTGGTTTGTACAGGATTATCTAGAGGTGCTTTCAAACTCTCATAATTGACAGCTTTTGGTTTTCTCCAGCAACTGACCTCAGTACTGCCACAAGGGGTCTCAGTCAAAAGATGGGATTAAATAGGACTGTTTATTATTTATTTTTATTTAACCCACTTTTTCTTTGTTTGCTTCAGAACCTGGATGTGAGAGTGAGAGTGTGTGTGTGTGTGTGTGTGTGCCGTTTCACTTTTGCAGATATAGGAAGAGGAATAAAGTTACAAAGATGTGAAAATAATATCAACACAGGCACACAAGCAACCAGTTTAAGGCAAAAACCTCCTCAGCACAGCACTGCCAACATAACTAAATAAGGTCCTACTATGCAGCACAGCAATCATTGCACATTTGCACATGAAGATGAGAAAATAGAGAAGAGGGTTGAAGAATGACGGAAGTTCAAACAGCATGTACCAACAATAGAGAGACACAAAGAGGAAATAGTGTGTCAGGAAGTCAAAGTCAGTCCAGACAGCCTAAGGGAAAAGTTCAAAAAGAATAGATCCTAAGCAAAGGTAAACAAAAAATTGCTGAAGGACTATTACTACCTCCAAAGTTATCCTATACAAATGAAAAATGGAAGATGTTTAGACTTCTTTCCATCCACTAAGAAAGTTCTATTCCATAGGAAGCAAGTTGTAAAGGTGTTAATGGCTTCATTGGACAAAAAGTGTAGTGCCTATTGTCAGTGCTCAAATACAAACCTGCTTGTGGGAAGTCTGAAAACATACATCAAAATATATCTCAGTATCTTTCCAAAGTCAGGTCAGATTTTCACTTTTTTAATGAAAAAACTAATAACCTGAAACCATTTGCTTTTGGTAGATATCCAACTGAATTAAGAGCTGAAAAAGTAAAGTATGTTTACAAGCTGCAAATACCATCTTTGTTTTAACTAATGTGAAACAATCAGGCTTAAACCTCTTCAAAATAACATTACATTCAGTATTGTCTGCATTTGAAGACCAGTATCACAGCTTCTGAGAAGCCAAAGAAGATTAAATGCCAAGAGCAAGTGAATAACTCTGTGAGAATAATCTATTTTGTTCTCTTCTTTTATTCACAACATGCCCATGCAGATTAGGATATCCATGAATAACTGAAGTAGAAGAGTTTGCACTGTTGTAACACTAATTTGGAGGACCAGCAAGCAACCTCCAATCCAAAATGCCCATTCCTTCTCCAATATTTCCACAAGTGAAAACAAACACTGGCCTAAGTTGTCAATCAAAATTTCCAATAGGATTATCTCAGTCTCCCTGAATCTAGCTTTCAGAGGGTGAATTCATTCCTGCTATTGAAGGCAGTTTAGTCACACCACAGATGAACTTGCCACAATGCATAGGCTGATGCTGGGAAGTTGGCCGCCCTGGTTTGTTCAATTGCTCTGAAACACAAAGGAAGCCTCACTAGAATTCAATTAACCTTCCTCTTCATCCCAAGGGCGCTGGTGTCAGACCCCATTAGCAGCTGTTGCCCATTGTTCTCAATGAAGAACCTCTAAGCACGAAGTTATTAACCCATCACTGAGCTAAGTGTATGGGCAGTGGCATTTTATCCCCTTCCACGGGTTCCTGTCTCAGATGCTTGTTCCAGTACCCTTACTGGTTTCATACTTTTACCTGACTTGCATATCTGCCCTGGGGAATTTGGGTGAATTACCTGAGCACCTACAAAAGTGTGTTTCATAAAAAGGTATCTGCCTGTAAAGAAAATAAATGTTTTTAGTACATATAGAAAAGGAAGAAAAACCCCCAAAACACTATCCATCAACCTAAAGAGCAGTTGACATAAGCCTGTTCTTCCTTCTGAATTCAGGCATCAACCACCAGTGGCACGAGCCTCCAGTATCTCAGTGGGAATTACTTTTTTCCAGGAAAAATTTGCCAAGGTTGGAAACAAACAGGTTTATACCAGGCAGATATCAGTGTGCCCTAGAGACTTGGGCAGTCAGGTTCTAACCGGGTCCTCCCCATGCTGGAAGTCACTGTGGTGGGATTGCTCCTGGCAAGTGCGTCTTCCCCAAAGGTAAAAGAAGAGAGTTGGCCCTTGAGTTCATTGGCAGAGAAGCTGGATGTTACATTGGCTCTCGTGCCCTGTTTTCTGGTTCCCTCTTATGTTTTGCTCTCCAATTTCATGTAAAGTGGAGAGTGTCTAAGCATATTCTCCATTCTCAGCAGGTGCTCCCAAGAAACGGGGAATTCAACAGGTAGGATTTCACTATAATGTATATGATGCCAGTTTATAAGGGTAACGAGTATTGCTGTTTTGTTTTAGCTCCTATTCCATAGAACGACATGTTCTACAGATCAAGTAATTTCTCCTCTTAGATATTCTAAATTCATACTACCTGGGGAGAAATAAATGTGAAAAATAAAAAGAAAGAGAAAAATAAGAAAGAAAAAGAAAAAGGAAAGAAAAAAATAGTTACCTGAGAATTGGGGTTTAGTTTTTAGGTTTTCTCCCATTTTTATTTTAGAAACTATTGAAAAATAAATAAATCTCCGTTTCCAAATAAAGACAAGCTTCTCAGTTGTTCTGACGAATCTAAGAAAACAAAAAAATGTTTTACATTTTTCTTAATGTCTCTATTTTTCAAATGGATCTGTTTTGAAATGAAAAGCTTTCACGTTTTGTCTCTACTTTTTATTTTTAAACCTCAACAAAAACCTATTTGCTGTATTTGCCTAAAAATTATCAATACTTTGGTTATGAAAAACTGATTTTCCCCATAAATTTTTATCATGCATAAAAATACACCCAATTTTATTTCTTTTTAAGTCACCCAGGAAAAGGTTCATCTGGCTGAAAAGCTGGTCATGACCCAGCAATATGAACTTCCATCCCAGAAAGCAAACCATTCCCTGGGCTGCACCAAATGCAGTGTGACCAGCGGGTAGAGGGAGGGGATTCTGCCCCTCCATTCCGCTCTGGTGAGATGCCACCTGGAGTGCTGTGTCCAGCTCTGGGGTCCCCAACACAAAAAGATATAGATCTGTTGGAGCAAATGCAGAGGAGGGCCACGAAGACAATCAGAGGGCTGGCTGCAGCACCTCTCCTATGAAGACAGCTGGGGCTGTTCAGCCTGGAGAAAAGAAGGCTCAGGGGAGACTTTATAGCACCTTCCAGTAGTAAAGCAGGATGATAAGTAAGGCAGAGAGAGACATTTTATCAAGACCTGTAGTGACCAGACAAGGGTTAATGGCCTTAAACTGAAAGTGGGTAGATTTAAATTATATATTAGCAAGAAATTCTTTACTTTGAGGGTGGTGAGGCACTGGAAGAGGTTGCCCAGCGAAGTTATGGATTCCCCATCCCTGGGAGTGTTCAAGGCCAGATTGGATGAGGCTTCCAGCAACTTGGTCTAGTGGAAGGTGTCTCTGCCTATGACAGGGGGCTTGAACTAGATCATCTTTTAAGATCCTTCGAAGTCAAATCATTCCATGTTTTCTGAATTTTTCTACCTGGCATACAGAAAAATGGCACCCAGAAGAAAGAGGAACACTGTCTAAGTTATCAGTATGCTGAAAACTGCAAAAGAACATTTTATTCCATTAAATGAAATTTATTCAGAGAAAATATTGTTTTGCTGACATCACTGGGTCTTCTTCCTAAGCTATTCAAGTATTTCAAAAACTAAACATGACCAAGGAAAAAAGCAAATCACTTTTCCCAGTTCCTTCTCAGCTGCCTGCCAAGTCCTCCAGTGTGACCAGACACTTGGTGGTGAGTTCTATGGTGCATGTAGGCACTGCTGGCCATGGCCACGCAGCTGTTGGAAACAACTTCCACCTCAAGGCTGGAAGATGCACATAGGTGCCTGTGCCTCAGTCCTCCATGACAAAACTCCACTTTTTCACTGCACCCACAGTGGGGAGGAGTTAAAGCTCTAAAATTGTCATCAGGCTGAGAAGATGCAGGTCCCCTCAGGCTGCTCTGCCAGGAGAGGGACACCTCTGTCACCCTGGTGCTTGGGCAGCCGAGAGCAGCCAACAGACACGGAAAAGCTTGCCTAAGCTTTCCTGCCAACACTTTCAGATCAGTGATATAAGAGATATATTTTATCCACTCCCACGCTGCAGACAGTCCTGAGGGTGTGATCCTGTACCAGGTTTGGCCGCTGTGATTAAGTAGGTGTCAAATGCAGTTGCTTGTAGCCAGCTCCAGCTCTTCCATGAGAAAATACAATGCCCTGAACTTGGCCAGTTTAACTCCTCACCCAGTTGCTTCTCCTGTGCTCTGTAAAATTCTCCAGATTTAAAAATCCAGGTATTAAAACTTCCATCTTAATTGCATCATCAACAGCAAGAATATTTATCTGATGCTGGCCTATAGATGTATTTCAACTTTATATGCATTCATCAATTCAGTGCATATCTGTAAGGGATTATCTACATGAGGAAGTTGCAGCAGCTTAAATTTAACCTGTTATTGCAAATTGATTTCTCTAAATCACTTTGAATACCTGTGGAAGTGCTTATTTCAGTTTTAAGATTTTTTTATATTGATCTATGTTTAAACCCAAATAACCTTGCTTTTATTCTAATGGCAAGAGTGCTCCCACAGGTCGACACATCAGCCGTCTTAACACCCGCACCTTTAATTATGTGGTTCTAAGTCCTTTGGGTGATACTGCCCTTCGTATCATCTCTGGCAGCAGCTAAGTTGATAACTAGAAGCTGTCTCTAGGAGCAGCTTGCCCCCTTCTGCCTGAGCATCCATGGCACCCAGTGCCAGGGCAGCTCTGGCTCTGCCGTGCCACATTCCAACTGATTTACCTCAAGATGTTTTTGGGCAGGTCAGGGCAATTTACCCCAAGGACCACCCCTGAGAAGTCATTTCAGATGAGTCTGTATTGGGTATGATTCCCTCCACTATGATTCCCTCGTGCAATCCTTGGATATGGTGTGGGCAACTCTATGACCCCCAATTTTCCTACAAGCCTCCCTGCCACGCCCCGGAGCATGTGGGACATCCTCTCAGTTTCATACTATGGCTGGTGTGATAAACTCCGTGCCTTATCCAAGGTGACTGAGCTGAACAAAGCACACACCTAGGCAGAAACAGTCGACTTGGGCTCTAATTGCTTTCACCAAACCCTTTCTTCTTTCAAATAAATCAGTGCTTTTCATCAGGAGAAGGTCTTTGTACAATCTCTAAGACCTATTTTCTGAACTAATCTAACTACTGTTTTAATATATGATCAGTCATCCAGAGTTGTAATCAAACATTATATTCCCCCAGAGCTGGACAGTCAGAGTTGCCAAAACCAGACCATTTCAGCGATTTCTGACAGCTGAGCCTTCTACTGAGGTATCACAGAACTATGACAAATGTAAACTCTTTTTTAACACTAGAGGGCTGGCATTACTTTACACTGGTCTCTGCACATGTTCACACAAGTAGCTCAATCCTCCTTGTAGTAGTGGTTTAATATTGGTTTAATTATTTTGGTTTGTAGAGTGTTTAGATGCTGCAATGACAAGATATTTCTACCATCATTATGTAACAAGAGACCTTTCATTAACCTTATAGTACTTCTAGAAATACTGCTTTATTTTGTTTGTGGGAGCATGACGTTTTGGGAAACTAATGACATTTGAATTCCCACTTGTATATGATATGCACAGAAATTGTAGTAGAAGATTGAGCTGGTAACAGCATTCCATTTTCTGTATCTCCAGTGACTATGATATTTGCATGTCAGATGGAATGCTGTTTAAATTTGCATATCAATTCTCAGGAAAATTCAGGAGTGAGGCCATTTTCAAAATCCAGATACTAAAGCTGAAGAAACAAATAGCTAAGTATGCCAAAAGCCTTATGCCACAAAATAAATCCATATTTCACTTCTTGGATAATTCCACTCAATAATTTGAAGAGCAATGCCTGCTTTTCAAGATGCCTGCTTTTTGTTTCTGGATTTTCTTTGCCTGGCTGCAAGTACCTACATATGTTCACTTACAAGCTATGGTTAGATGAGAAATACCACAACAGATTATATTTGTTGATGGATAGTTAATCATTCTGAGAAATATTTGAAAGTACAGCTTGCTTTCTGTGCTTTGTCATGAAAACAGGAAGTGCTTGGGGTAATTTTTTTCATAAGAATTTTTACAGTAAGAAGAAAAGAGGGAAAAAAACACAGAATGGCGTACAATGTCCACTAAAAGCAGCATGAAGTTTCCCTTTGGCTGCAGTGAGCCGAGGTTGTCCCTCCTTAATGGACACTTTAGACTAAGGTGGTTCATTTCCATCTCAGATGCCCACACGTGTGCAGTACCCAGCTGTGTGCAGCAACTTGTCCAGTTGTGGTTCACCCACATTCAGTTACATGCCCACATCTTCACATTACGTTCTGGGCTTCTTCCTCAAGGGTTCATCTCACACGAACTGCAAGACTTACTGCCATATCAAAATATCTCCTGGGTAAACTCTCACCAGGGGATTAGTCAACTTGACCTGTGCATGAATTTCATTTGACAACTCCAGTGCCCATCTGCATCTGAAAATTTCTGCAAGTGCACTGCAAAGTGGTGCCCAGGAAGCAGCCCACAGCCTGTGAGCACACAAGGCACTGCTGCAACCCTTGCAGCAAGGACAGGTTTGCTCTTGTGATTGTCTATTGCATTTGGCATCACAGTTAAACACTGCCTGCATTGCTCAGCTTCTGTGTGCCACGGGAAGCGACAAGAGAGAGAGAGGTTTTTCTTTCCTGTGTGCAGCGGGATGTCTATCAGCATGAAATGTAATCTGGAGCCCAGTTCAGTGTAAAAACCTTCCACTGTTCCTTTCCATTTCCAGCATTTAGTTGGGAGGGAGGAGCTGAGGGTCAGCCCATGTGGAGGAATTGCTGGAAACGTCTGTTATCATACTATTGATAAATGCAAGCAGGCTGCAGCGAAGTTAGAGCTGTGCAGTGGTGAGAGGACTGAGGCAGTAAAGACACAGAGGAAAGATGGAGAGAAAGATCATAGAATCAGAGAATGGTTTGGGTTGAAAGGAACCTTAAAGATCATCCAGTTCCAACCCCACCAGACATGGGCAGGGTCACCTTCCACTAGATGAGGTTGCTCAGAGCCCCATCCAACGTGGCCTTAAACATTTCCAGGGATGAGGCATCCACACCGTCTCTGGGCAACGTTTCAGTGCCTCACTTTCCTCAGCCCATAAAGAAGAGGCTGAGGAGGGTCTGGATGTTTTATTTCCTGAGTGTGCAAACTTAGAAAAGCCCAGCAATGGCTGCAAGTCCTGAAGTTGTGCAATGGACAGCAGCAAAGGCAGAATGTAAGATGCATAAAATAACTTTTCAGGAAATCTTTACAGAGCTTCCCTGCAGAAATCATTTTTCTTTCCATCTTTAGAAGCGAGTAGGCAGGGCCTTGCAAGACCTCTGCTGTTCCTCTCTCACTACTAGCTGGTAGTTAGCTGGCATGGGTCTGGTCCTTAAGGTGCCAGGGATGTCACGGTAGTGATGGGTGCAGCCACGAAGGGGGTACGCAGCTCAAGAGTCATTGTGGTGGCCAGTGGGCTTTAGAGGTTATTTGCAGAGGACATGGGACTATAATGGGACCAGAGTCACACATGGTAGTAAAGGTGAGTTCACACCTCAGCAGTGCAAGGCTGGGTAATCAGGGACAATTGTTGCATCAGGTGTGTCTCCAGCAGCTTCTGTTTAAAATTATAGGGAGCAGCTCAGGAAGACAGGTCATGCCACTGTTTATCACGGTGCTGTCCCCAAAGCTGAGGTGTGGAAATAAGAGGGAAACATATGTTCTCCAGGCAGGATAAAAGAAACCTGCAAAGCTGTATGATCTCTGTGCCAAGTCAGAGCTTTAATTGGCACAAAAATTATCTTCACTAACCTGCAATCGAGTGCATAGTACACTGCAAAATTAACAGTCAGAGGGAGAATGAATTCCTTAGAGCACAAAGGAAAAACATTTCCTCTTGTTGATGATGGTGTATCAGGTGTCTCAGGCTGCTTCAAAGCCAAGGGCATTACTGGAACCAAGAACCAGAACCATGATATGTTACTTTATTTCAGGTGTGAACCTCTTCAATAAAAGCACTCTTCCTCAAACAAAGGATTCTGGCTGAAGCTGCAGGAGGTTGTCAGCCTAGAGATTAGTCAGGTGAGAAGGAGTGATACAAGCACCACTGAAAATGAGTCTGGGATATGTTGAGATAGTGGAAAAGAGCACGACGTTGGTCTCTGTTAAACACTTTCTGTTACAGAGCGGTGGGTGAAAGACGTTGAAAGCAAAAGCAGCAATTCTCTAACATGAGAATTGCACCTTCTAACTGAAGGTGCCTGCTGCTGTCTCTTATGTGTGTCATACCTATTTCCTCCCTTGGTTTTCACAATGGGGTCAAATAAGAATCATAGAATTATAGAATCATAGAATGTTTTGGTTTGGAAGGGACATGGGCAGGAGCACCTTTCATTAGGCCAGATTGCTCAAAGACCATCAAAGTGTCCTTGAACACTTCCAGGGATGGGGCAACCTGTTCCAGTGCCACATCACCCTCACAATAAAGAATTCCTTCCAGATACCTAATCTAAACCTACTCTCTTTCAGTTTAAGGCCATTACCTTCATTCAGTCACTTAGCACCTTCGTAAAGAAGGCCGTTCTGTTCCTGGAAAACTGTATCATTAAACCATAGGGAAATGTGTACAATGTTCCTGAAATGTTCCTGAAACATGCAACATTACAGTTTTTCAGCAGTACGACTTCTCAGTAAGGCTCCTGTAAAGGCTTGTGGTTCCTATTTCTTCCTTTATTTCTTTTTTTCTTCAATTGCCATCTCACTCCGAGGACCAGCCCTGCGTAGCAGAGCCCCTGTGCCAGGGTGTGTGGGAGGCTGTCCCGGGTCTCAGCACACACCACTGCCCTGGGATGGATGAGTGGCAGCTCTGCCTTCTGCAGGAGGGTGCCAGGCAGGAGGTCTGCCCCAGGGACAGCACCTTGGAGCCCTTCTCAGGAGCCGTCTGGACTCTGCCCAGCTCCAGCTGGCGCAGAATTACTCGGGACCTAATTAAAACAACCTGGTGACAGCCCAGTGAGAGGAGTTCCTCATTAAACATGATGGTCTGGATGCCACGGCTGGCACGGGAAACTCTTAAATGGCTATTGCTGGAAACGGTGAGTGCATACCAGGGGAAAGATCACTCTATAAATGCGCTATTTCTAACATCCTTTCTCCGAGCATCTGTCACTGCTCTCTGCCAAAGACAGGATATTGGATCTTTAGATTGGCTCAGTGAAGCCAATCTTCTGTTTTTATGGTTAGGTCTGTAACAGCAGCTACAAGAAAAACTTTAAAATACTTGAGTGGAAAAAAATCCTTTAATAGTATTTGCGCCTTTTTGTTTGTCTTCTGAAGTAGTAAGCAATACAAGATAGATGCATCAGTATTGATCAGAACCATGGCACTAGCAGTATTTGCTTTCTATCTCCACCATATTATAGAAATATTTCATAGGACTAAAATTAATATATATTGAAATACCACATAAAGCAGAAGACAAGCCTTTTCTGGCACAGTTTATTGTACTACTATGGCAAGCAATAATTCTCATGTTGTGTGGCACAATGTGGAAAAGCTTTTTGCCTTTTTACTGAGATGAGACAGAATAAAGAATAGGTCTAGCCAGCAGAAATCTGTCTGATCTAAAAGTAAAACAAAAGGCCTAAAAAAAACTTCACAGCAAAAAAACACATGGACATTTGACAAGGTCTACTCAGGGATTGGATGTGTGGCCTCCTGATTTCAGAAATGTGCTTTCTTATCCCTTTCTTCACCTTGCTTTGTGGGTTTTGTAAGCCAGCTGCCATGAAGCTGGTTGGGTGATTTGAAATACCAATGGCTTATCATTTGCCAAACAGAGCAGTAACAAGTTTCTCCTTGCATTTGTTTGTGCTATGAAGGTCTCAAATGTTTCTTGTCCACTAGATAAAACACCTCCAGCCAGGCTACCACCAACACAAATGGATCCTTGCTTATCCTTAACAAATATTTTCATACCTGATGTGTCCTCTGGCTTTAGTGTGCTCACCTGAGGCAACCTGTCATAGATTTCATCCTCTTGGGCATGGTGTCTCCCTGAAGCAGCAGTGTGTGATCTCAGTGAAAATATGGCTGTGGCTTCCCTGGCAAAAGCAGTAAGCCTTTGCTACATTGACATGTAATTAGCATTTCATTCCTAGTGTCACAAACAATAAAAATTGACCTGAAGTGACTCTAGCAGTTTTTTAATTGCTACTCTTCTCCTGTGAATCTCTGTTAGTAACAACAGACAAAACAACAATGCAGCATAGAAGCAGATTTTAGTTTCTTTTTTATTTTACACTGCTGTTTCCTACTGATGAGGGGCACTGCAGGACATGTAAACATAAATGCAATATGAGCCACTAAACATGAAAGCCCTGACCACTGTTCTTTTGCTGAGATAAGTGATGAAAAAATCCAGTTAAAACAAACTTTAAAGTAGATTTACTTTAAAATTACTTTGATTTTGCAAAGTCAAGCCTTTCAGGCTCCAAATAATAATTATTTTAGCATCTCCTTGTTTTCAGAGAAAGCTCTCCTTGCCAAGAACGGTACTTTTTTCTATATTTATCTGGGAGCCACACAAAAGCAATGCTTTTTATTTGACAGTTTCTGCTAAGCTCAGGTCTCCTTGATGCTCTAAAATGCATAGAAAGAGGAAATCTTTCCCCAAAGGACTTTAAGGCCGAGAATCTTTGAAGTCCTGTGGAGAAAAGCCTGGGGCCACACCGCTATGGACATGGAGAGCCTTGACACCAGCAGGAATGGAGCATTTTAAAAAATGCTGTTGCAGAGATGTGTCCAGCCCATGGCACACTGCTGTCAGGCATGCAGGCACTGGGGGAAACACCTGCTAAAGCCACTGGCAGAAGGCAGGGCTGCAGATTTCGTGTGCCATTACCAAGGTTCCCAGTGACACCCATGCCCTGTTCAGCTGTGCCAGGCTCCAAGGCTTCTGCTGCTGCCTCTCAGCAGCCCTCTCAACAGCCCAGTGCCTCTCCAGGAACTGGGCTTTATGATACTGCCTGCTTAGGAGAACTTTCCAAAATCCATGAGCAGAAATGCTCCTGCCCTGTAGGAATTTTAGGTAATGCTCACAGCCCCACTACTGCCTTGCTCCTGTCCATTTCAAGAGAAGGCTCTCCGTGCCTGCTTTCAACTAAAAGTGTGTTACCAAACTGGCTTCTTTTGAAGCACTGGAAGATATCTCAGCCCTCACTCCTGGGCTGTAGAAAGTGGCTATGGAAAGCTATGGAAAAGTTTTAACATACGGAAATCTGGAGGTGTGTGTGGCTGTATAGTGGCTGAAGATTGTCCCTTTGTGGTCTGCACTTTATGAGGCAAAACATGACACAGCTCAGCTGGGTGGGGATCTCTACTCACCAGAGAATGCCAGGGCTGAGTGGGAGACTTACCCAGGTGCTTCCTATTCCACAAACCTCTGCCACTAGGGCTCTTCCTCCTTCTGTGTCTTCCCACACACAGAAATATCTGGGATCTTTGGCACAGCCCCATGTTCAAAGCTCAGCTTGGACATCGACCCCCTCAGCAGCAGCCAAATACCACGTGGTCTTCTCCTTCCAGCAACAGACCAAGGGCAGACCCTCACAGAATCATAGGATGGTTTGGTGGAAGGGGACACCAAAGATCATCTAGTTCCAACCTCCATCATCACAGGAAGTATAACATCATTGTGTGAGTCAGCATGGGTCCCATCTGACATGCAAAATATGCATAAACAACATGCATCATCTTGAAAGATGTTCATCAGTGATATGTGGCAAACTGAAACATGAGAGTTTAATCACCTTCTGAACTCCAGAAAAAAATGATGCCTTGCATCAATGCATGAATTCTGTCCTATTTCTAGCTAGACTTCCAACTTGAGTGGTCCATTCCTCAAAGACACAGTCCTGGCCCTACATGATCTGCTGGACGAACCTGAAATCTTAGGAGTCAGAATTCAGCAGGAATATCTCCTAATTTTGCTATATGCATTTAAATAAAACTACTTATCATCCATCTGACTTACCCTGCTCAAGCTGAGAAATGACCCACACACATAAATTTATTTCCATAGTCCAGTTCATTCTTTTTGATCTGGATTCACATCCACACACAATTATTTTCATCTACATTTTACAAGCAGAACTTAGGTTATTAAAGGTTATTAACTTCCAGAACTTCCTATCCCAGGGCAGTCTTATAAGGTCCCTGACTACCAACAGCAGCTTGCTGCTTGTTCTCATTATGCTGACATGTAAGTTTATTCAAAGACCCCTGAAGAACTGGAGATTTGTTGCACTCATAAATTTCCCAGGATGTCTGCCAGAGGCATAACATGCTCCCAAATATTTGAAAGTCATTGGTGAACTCTGAGAAGGCAATATTTTAAAACCAAAGCTAACAATGAATGTTTGCACTTTACATAAATATAGTAAATATATATATATATATATATATATAAATACTCAAATTAGTTTCTTGATGTGGTTTGAAAAGCTGATGATATGAAGATTATGGAAACTATTTTCTCCTTCTCAGGAGAAGAGGTGATTCACTAGCCTTAGATAAGAAAATGTTGGTTGTTAGGCAAACAGTCAAAACTGGATGTTATAAGGAGAAATCCAGGACACTTAAAAGCTGGAAGTGAATCAGTATGGATAGGGCTTTAGTCTCTGAAGGCACCTCCAGGCTTATGCCAGTTTGGGAGGAGCAGTAGCTGTTCCAGGACTTGTCTAGGAGTAGCAATAAGAAATTGTGACTTAATTTCGACATTTTACAGTAAATTTTGGAGATGCCTAGGCAAGGTAATATCCCTAGACTGGGACAATCAAACCAGACCTTGTTGCTGCTGTTAGCATCAACACTGTTTGTGTCAGGGAAGCCTTTGATTATTTGATTTAGCCATGCATGAAAAAGATATTATTTTCCTCAGCTGAGAATAGATGAATATCCTGAGAAGAGAGAGCTGGTGCTCTGCCTCCATGGGAGTTTTGTTGATCATTTGGAGATTCCTGAAGCTGAAAGCTTCTCAAGTGCCCCTGATCAGAAGGAGAGGACAGAACAATGAGGAGCAGGTTGTGTTCTGAGCTGGAGGTTGCTGCCTCCCAATAGGACTATGAATGAGCACAACTAGTTCACAGATACAAAGCCACAAATTACTCCTTCACTTATCGCATGAGCTGTCAAAGAGGCTCCCCTGGGACAACACATGGACACTGGCAAAGCATTCCACGCTGAGTTAAGCATTCTTGCATGCAAAATAAAGCAATAATCTGTTCTTTTCGGTTATTAAAATCTAAATTAGTGTAGCTAAATCACCAGATGAAGATTTAACTTTGTTCTGAAAAGTTTCTCACTTCCCTTGGAAGTCATCTTGCATCAGGTGTGGGAGATAGATAACGGCCAAGGAAAATTTGGCTTCTATTCTCAAGTGAAGCTGTGTCCCACTGCATGTAAAATCCTGTGTAACAATGCATTTATTGCTTTTCATCTAGAAATCTTTCCTACTGTTGCTAGCATTCCCCCCCAGCTGAGAGTCTGGCTTCCATGCAGCTCTCACACCAAGCTGTTCCTCCAGCCTTGAAGAATTCCTTGAAAAATGGATTTAGGATGCCCACAAGTCTGCCTGGCTGTTGGAGCTTCCTACCAGGCCTCCAGTGCTGCAGCCTGTGAAATAGCTGTTATTCAGACTAATGAACATTGCTTGTGCAAGCACTGGTGGGTAAAAAGTGGCCATGAATAAATTTAGGATGGAAATTAAACATATATTTCTAAGCCTCAGAAAAAGGATGGTTCTGCAAAAGCCTTTTGTTGTAGCGGTGGTAGCTAAATCCCGAAATACTTCAATTAAAAATATAAAGTTCAAGCCTTTTATGCTCTGCCTGCAAAACAGGAGACCAAACCAGGATTTTCACCCACCCTGTTGCCAAGCCCAAGTTTCGACACAAGTGGATCAGCACCTTTGGATCGCTCAGTGGGGGCTACAAAGCACACGGAGAAATAACACACCCGTTATGCCTTGTTATTGCAGGGCGTGAGGACACAGGCATGGCAACCACATCCTGATGTTTCAAGCAAGGAACATGGGTTAAGATAAACAACAGAGAAGCTCTCTGGAAGTGCCAGGGCCCCTGGCTGTGGCTCAGCAGGCTGGGGGAAGCAGCAGGGCTACCCCTGAGGCTGAGACGCCCACCCGCTGCACTGCAGGACACCCACTGCCAAGGGGACACTGAGATGGCCTGGGATTAAAGCATCCTGGGGTTTGTTATAGAAGGACCTTCAGAAATCTCTGGGCACTCATTAAGGTTTTTTCAACATCTAGTACTGTGGTTTGCCTGTTGCATTTCTCTTGAATATATGTTTCAGTAGTTTCTCGTTACCTTATGTCAATAATAAGTAAACACTCCACTTTTATCTAGATTGGGTTTAAACAGCACAGTGTGGCATGTGACACAGCAGCTGAAAAGATGGTCCCTACCTAAAACACTTTACAAGGGATGGGTAAATCAGATGGAGAAGCACAAGAGACCATAAGCTGAAATGGTGCTTCCAGCCACAGCACCAGGCAGAGGCCTCTGCTCAGCTGCAGCCTGACCACTGTCAAGTTTAACTGCTGGCATCACAACAGAAGGAGATTTTAAGAAGGGATTAACCACCAGACCATCTTTATTCTGCACCCTTTTGTGCTTTTGTGCTTTCTCTGCTGGCTCAAAACCAGCAGGTAAGTAGGCTGTATTATTGTCAGAGTTTTTCTTGCCGTTACTGATGATCTGCAGCAGCACAATGGGAGCAGGCGGAGCCTTGCAGAGTATAGGTCCAAAGAAACAAAACTAGGAAAATCAATGTTTGGTAATGGAGAAAAGAAAATCATATGCACTGAATGGGACTGACTCATGGAATGGGGTCTATGAATTCCTGCCTTGGCTCCTGTAGGCAATCACCTATGTTTAAAAAGAGAGAGAAGGAAAGAAAGATAAGAGAATGGTAAAATGCTGCTCCATGAATTAGGGTAAGTACTCTGCCCATTCTGGGATGTTTCAGCTTTGCCTGCAGAGTCTGCTTAAGTCAAAGCAGTTTGTGTGATGTATTTTCATTTTATATCCAAATAGCTGTACATTACCTTTTGTGTCCCTCTCAGGTGTGCAATGGCCATGAGCTAACCCGTGTCTAAAGCAGCTCCAAGGGGAAGAGGTAAAATACTGTTCCTAATTTGTGGCAATGGAGAAAAAAGGTCCTTTCTTTCTTTTTTATTATTGGCGATGCATGGAGCTCATGTGAATGGACTACTCAGAATGGGGTGGCTAGTTCTTATTCAGAAGTGAGCACTATATGGGATTATTGATTTCTTCTCTGCTTGGAGATAAAAAACAGAATAAGCAGGAAACAGTTTTCACACTTGACCTCATCCATGTTCAGCTCTGAATTGTTTCCAAGCAGGTTCTCCTGCATCCATTTCTAACCTTTAGATACTGCTGCCTTTATGCACTCAGCAAGGGCACTCCACACATAGTTATCTCCTCCTAACCACCAGCTAATTAGGCCTTCCAAAATGCACCATATTCAACCCCAAATTATTAAATCAATGGTGTTTTTTGAAGAAATCATTAATCATTTTTCTTCTGCTTGTGTGCTTGATTTTGTCTGGTTTTCTACACCCCCATCCATTTTATACTAAGCAGCAGTTTTGAATTATGCCTATTTTTTCATCTTCTGTTATTAAAAGAGGAGTAATGATGGTGCTGAAATAGTTCTGGAAGAGGAAAATTATTAATTAGAGCATACATCAATAATCACTTGGCTTTCTCTTACGTAATGTAGTAGTAAAGGTTTTAGCAACTCTAGAAATAAAAGCCTATTGAAAAAAACAGTCCCTTTTTATTAAGAAGAACACTTACATTACAAATGCATTTTAAAACATAAAACATTCTTACTTGCTCTTCAATTTCAAAATAAGTTATTTTATATAAAAGCAATTTTCCTTTCTCACAGAGTTGATATACAACTGTGTGTTTATACAGGATTAATTAATCTTGTAAACTGAGAGTTTGTTTCTTCCTGCTTTTTTGGGGGGATTTTGTAGGGTCCCATAGTTACTTGTTCACAGTATGAAATGAACACGTGACATACACAATCCCTCGGGACATCAAACCATATATTTCTTGAATTATATTCAAATGTGGGTTCAGCCTTGTACACACACATGCTCATAATTTGTCACTCACTATTGTTCATCTTCATGTTTAGAAGCTTTCAGTCAACCAGCCCTAGTTGAGGTGCAGCAGTAGCCCACCTATCCCTCCAGAAAAGGATTTATAATCTAAAGTCAATATAACTGGAAGCAGTTCTAAAGTGTTTTGCCATCATCCTTTCCACTTGCAGCAAACATATTTGAAATGCCAAGATGGAAATGTAAAAGTCCAAAATTGGGAAAAAAGAGAAAAATATGTCATTGATAAACTTTACAAACAATAAGTACACAAATTGTTGGGATTAGTGTATGTCATTTAGTGTCAAACCTCATTTTGTGGTCTAAGATACAACAAAAAGTTAAAGAACAATGACAACATTTTTGGATGGCTTCCTTTTGGCCTTGCACTACTTTTAATGACCATTTTTCCTGGGTTGATTATTTAACTTCCCGATTATTTCAATCCAACTAGAATTTTTAATCCATCACTAGAAGATATTTACAAAAGAAACATGGATTTGCTGCAGATAAAGAAGCTGGTGTTTTAGGCAAGTAAGTAATTCCATCTAGTTCCTATTGGGTTTTTGTTGGTGTCATATTTCTGTGAACAACAGGACATTTTTAAAATATGAAACAGCAGCTGAATTGTCACAGTATGGGTGGCACTTCAGTTCTGCACCACTTCCTCATTGGACCAGAAGATAAAAGGTTGAAATATTAAGGGACAGGGAGCCAGACATGCTTCATCTGTTAGCATCCCAGCATGGCACCAGAAATGGGCTTCTGAAAAAGAAACATTAAAATGAAGTTCCCAGGGATGTTAACCCTTGTGGCACTGTTCTTTACCTTCATCCCACACATTCCTTTTCCCAGAAAATGGAGGTAATGCCATTGTGGAAGCAAGCACCACGCATTTTGAATTATGTTGGCAAATTTGCATCAAAAAGTGTGAGTTGGCTGCTGAGCACCCCCACGTCTCACCAAGGGTTAGTACTCCGCAGGACTCCTCCCAGAATCTCAACCTTGCAACCAAATCCTTGCATGTCCAAGCTTTGTGACATCATGTTTGGGGTTTTTTTTCTATTATTTTGATTTTTCCCCTGTGGCTTCTGTCACGGAAATCCCAGATCTTCTCTATAGCCCTTCTCCAGCTCTCTCCCCATGGGCTTTCATCTGGCAGCTGCAGGACGTCTCCTCACTTGTATCTCTGACTTCACCTTACCGTAGCAAAGGCAAAACTATTTCCAGCTTCACACCTTTTACTTCCAACACCCTTTTCCTTTTCTGAACAGCTTTCTTGGCTGAGGTGCCTGACTTGTGACTTTATCCCAAGAGGTATTTCAAATTTGTTTACAAAACATAATTGAGAGGAATGAGAGAACGTGAAGCCTGAAGCCAACCCATGCAGTTGAAACTGATGCTCCCTGTGTGGTCTGGCATAGCCAAAAATTCTGGCACTTCTAATTTTCCTAGAGGAGAGGCAGCCCAGATTATTTAGACACTGCTCATCACCTGTATCTCCATTGTGTAAGGATATAATGTTGTTTCTGAGAAGGTCCTGTTTGCATTCCAATAAAATTTGGTCTCTTCTTCAAAACCAGAACAAAGCCCTGTTTCTAATTGTTTCAAGATAGAGGAGGAGTCTGGAAATTAAATGGAACAGAAATGCAATGTGAATAGTAGCTTTTCAGCTTCTTGGGAATCTTAAGTAAAATGCAAAATGCTTTTTGAAAGGTCATGTAGTAGAAACTATCAGTTTTAATAAGGCATTCCTCTCCTCTGTTGAGGCAAAAGTGTCAATATGTAACAACCTCTGACCAGAAGTAGACAAAGCAAAAACCTCTGGTGTATTTAAATACTATTGGAAATCACGAGAAAATACACTCTCATGGAGTAGGCAATTTATCGCTTAAATAAAATCAAATAAATGGAAGGTCACACTCAGTCTCAGTAAGGCTGAATGACAAGAATGAAAAAGAAGCTGAGTTCTGTGGATTGAATTCTCAGAGCAGTGCCTGGGCAACAGTTTTGTAGGACTCCATGTTTTGCATGCACGGAGAAAATACATCTCAGCAGCACAGAGCAAAGCACCTGCAATCTGAATTTGTGGGCTTCTATTTGCAATGGTGATCAGATACCTGCACAAAACTCATCATCAATTCAGTGGTCCCTAGAGAGACATGTTAATTAGAAAATCCTGGTCTCAGTCAGTAACAGCAGAGGACAGAGCTCCCATGCAGACTGCCCCGCCAGACTCTGCAAGGTTTAATTGATGAGTTTACACAGGCTCGACTGATTTTTGCCCATAACATTTAACTTGTTTGTCCTTCTCCCAGCCTATATATTAACAAGTCTTTGTGCAATAAATATAGTTATCCATTTTCTTTGAAGCTTGGCTTTCCTCACTGCACACATTTGCAAAAAAATCTAACTTCTGCAAGTATAAATTAAAGATAAAACTGGATTTTCTTGACTCACTCTTGTTATTTGTGCAAAGACGCCTCATATGAATAAAATTATGCCACTCCTACTTAAAGAATGACTGAATTCCTCAATGTGTTTCTATTATTTATTGACCAATCTGAAAAAGTCATTTCAATATGGAAAAAAGAGTGAATGTGTGGATTGATCAAGTTATTTTTCTCTGCCTACAAACATGGTTATTTAGTTCCATCATACTCCAAAGAATACATAAACCCTCTCTACACACTTGCCTATAATGTCAATAACAGAGCTAATTATATCTGTTACCAAAGTTATTGTGCTCCTTGGCCATCTTCTTGCACCTACTGCCAGTGCTATCAGTGAAGATGGAAGAATGAGAACACATTTCCTCAGCCATACAGCAAAGAAACAAGGAAGGGTTATCTGATAGAAAAATTAGCTTGGATATATAAAAAAGCATGGCTTTTTGTTTGGGCTGCTGAGGTGAACCAAATACGACTCCTGGCCAACAGACAAGGCAAGACTCCTGTAGATTTCAGTGAGTCCAGAGTGTCACTTCAGAAACACAATAAAAAGAAAAAAGAGCTTCTCAAAAGGATTTTAAAAGGTGGATAGCACATAAAATGCAATTAATAACAGCAAAACAAAAAATACAACTACTTCTCTGCATTATTTAAAGAGAGATTCAACTTCTCTTATTCTCATGGTTTTATTCCAGAATTCTTCAACAAAAATAATTTTTGAAGGAGCTCATGTCTTTGGGTCCTTGTCAGTCAGAGACCCAAGTCATGTTGCAGAGCCATTTTAAAGTGATTGGTTCATCACTTACAAAAGGAAGTATTATTGCCACTTTAGTCTTTCTGTCCATGTTTAAAGACCTTGTTTTACAGAAACTGAGTTTGGGATCCCTGCAGACTTAACGAACAAAATTCATTCTCAAGATTACATATTATTGTCATCATCAAAATGACAGCAAAATGTCATCTTGCTGGCTATTTTGTATGTTCAGTCATTATTTTCTTTCTCTAATTTCTTGTATGAGGCATTTCTTAGTGTACCAGACAAGAAAAACTATAATCTTTCCCTCTGTCTAATGGGTAGCAATACTAGCCGGGCACAGCAAGCCTCTGATTTTAAGGAATAAAAAAACATCCTGTCTCTTCCCAATTGAACTGTTATTGTACTCTGGTTAAAAGTGGACAGAAGGGTAGTAACAAGCATAAGAAAGGTCTGGAAAATTCTTACAACAACTGCCTTCTTCCAAATATTTTACAAATAATAAAGGGAGACATAAAGACAGTGATGGTTCCTTCTTCTAGTGTTCGACAATTCTCAATTCCAGCTTTTGCAACGTTTGGGTTGGCTACACCACAAGAGCTTTCTGCAGCCACAGTACCATCCATGCACACCAAAGGCTCACATTTTTTGGCTGCATGATATGAGCAGGGCTCAGACTCACCCAGGTTCCTCCAAGAATTGACTCTAGAGAAGTTCATCTCTGAGTAGAAAAATATTTTAAAAATTCTGCAGTGGAAATCTATCTTCTCTGTCACTCTTGAAGTGAAAATTTAAAAAAATAGTTCTTGCCTGTTATGAGACTTCTATTTCTCTGTGATTATTCCTGAGAGTCTGTGTAATTGTACAATTAATCCAATTAACTAATCTTTTTCACAATAGCCTTATCGTATGGCTCTGTGTTTGTGGGTGGGCAGCTGTTGCCACAGCCTGCTGGGGCAGGTCTCAGAATTGCAGCAGAGAGAAAGAATTATATTCATGCATCATTCCCTTCTGCCCTGGGGTATAATAAATAAGAGTTCTTGTGATAACCAGTTGTCTGGCTCAGCCAGAAGAATAGAACTTGTAAAACCCTCACAATTCGGTTGTTCACCTAAAAGATTGTAGAAATTGCTGCTAGCCCCTCACTTAACAAGGATTTATAACAACTCAATCCTTGGTATTAATTTTTCTCTCTCCTTTGCAGTATTTTTTTCATTGCCGACTGGCTTCATGCTGAGAAAATCCCTTTTCTTTTGCTTTTTAAAAGGTATACTTAACTTCTGGGATTCCAGTTTAGTCAGGGCAGATTTCTGTTTTATCATTACAAGGCAGAGTAAAACCTCCCTGTCTGTGTGCTGGGAAGACTAGGATGTTCCCCTCATGAAATGTGGTGACCTTCAGAGCTACACTGGGGATGACAGCTTCTTTCAGGGGTACGAGGAAGACTCAAACTTACCTAAATTCAGTATCCCAGGACTTTCTGGAGCTGAGCAATCCTTCAAATATCGTGGAGGGTGTTCAGACAGCACAGGGAGGACACCAGGCATGTCTGATGGGTAAAAGCAGCAAAGCCAGGCCAAATACGTCCTAATGATCTCAGCAAACAATGAAACCTCCAGCCTTCACTTTCAGTTCCATTGCCCATACCAAGCACCTACCACTGTTTCAGACACCAGCAGGTGCTGGATGTGATCCCATGGGGCTGGCAGAAGCACAAGACTCACAGAAATGAGAGTCCAAGGAAA
Source organism: Vireo altiloquus (assembly GCA_013396875.1). Classification (NCBI taxonomy): domain Eukaryota; kingdom Metazoa; phylum Chordata; class Aves; order Passeriformes; family Vireonidae; genus Vireo; species Vireo altiloquus. Next base: position 23,557 of record VZRF01001859.1, on the reverse strand, counting down.
AACAGGGAAGATCTGGACAGAGACACCCATCAACAAAAACAGTCTGACTTAAGTGTTTTGAAATTATGCTTTCTTCCCTGAGTTTTCAATTTTTCCTTTTTAACTGTGATCTTTGAGTTTAGTGGTCTTTCTATCACTCAACAACCTGAGACTAGTCCACAGATTCTTATGCTGAAGTCTAATATCACTATTTGGTACTTTAGAAAATGGCATTAGCATTTATTAGCATGCATTAGCCTTAATAAAAAGCTACAATCTATTTGCTGTTTTGTTCCTTTAGACATGATCCACTGGTCTGAAACAATTTTTGAAACTCTCGTAGCAAAACCATAATACAAAGGTCACACTGTAGCGAGCAAATTAGAAGCATGCTCGTATTTTTACATAAAATGCATATGCAAAGAGGAAGATATCCATCTTGCCATTGAAAACCCATAATTTGATGTGCTCCTCTAATAATTCATTTGGGAATTTAGAAAGTGTGCAATACAGATTTCAAAATACATCACTGAACAAAAAGAATACACTGACATACAAAGACAAAAAGCAATAATCTGGAAACTGAGCCAAAAAAAAATCCCCAATCATTGTTTATGCGATCATTGCCTTTTATTTTTTCTCACACAAAGGAGAATGTCTCATCTCTTTACAGCTGTAACATCTTGTAGTACAAATACCACTGGATGAAATACCTATGTGAGATTTAAATTGCACACGTTTTCACCTTATAGCAACCAAAAGTGTATTCTGTTCACAGCTTAAGACAGTTCAAGGTGGTAGCTGCATCTCCTAGTTCCAAATAAACTCCATGGAAATCCAGACAATACATCAAAAATTGATTCATTTTTCCATGTTCTGTTCTCTGGTTTCATGGGAGATGCCCTAGAGCATCCCAGCTACCTCCACATCATGACCTCAAGGTATGAGAATCACATCAGCTCTGCCAGTCCAGCTCAGGTGTCTCAGATGCTCCAGGGCATCATGGATACATGGTATGTCTGTGTTTAGAATAACTTAACAGATCACTCCTGAAGTGCTGTGTAGAGAGGGATTCGTCAGGCACCCACATGTCCCCTGACCAATTTCAGATGTCCAAATCCCATGAGGGGCTGGGATGCTCATCAGTGTGCCAGACAGGCACACAGGGTGGGCAGGCACAACTCAAGCTTATGGAAGACTGCTCTTTCTGAAACAGACTCTGGAGACCGGCTGACCAAAAATGACTTTAGCTCTGCGTTTATCCAAGGCAATTCCCCCACAATTCTCCAAGGCCTGTAGCTGACGTTTGATGCACAGTTCATAAACAGACACAGAAGCTCAGGCAGACACCTCAATTTATTGCATTTAACCTCTATGATAAGCCCTCCAAAAAAGTAAACTCACTTTTTTTAAAGGTCATGTTAAATAGTCAAGGGTCTTTCTTGTTCGGAAAAAAAAAATAATAAAAAACCAGATTTAATCATATTTTTCAAGCTGTGGCTCACAGGAAAACAGAAAATTCTCACAAATTTGCCCTGCCTTACACACATAATTATGCTCCCTCCTTTAAAGAGCTGAAGCCAGGAATGACAATTGTTCAGTCTTTCTGCTCAGTGTACAGAAAGTTAAGATAGATAAAGTGGAGCAGGACATCTTCCTTACTCGGGGCTTCTCTTAATCAGGAAGAAGGAAAAGAAGCATAATTCCTCAAAAAACATGTTCAAAAAGACAACTAAAGAGCAGCCTGAGAGCCCTTCCAGGCTTTACAAGGGTAAAGGGAAAAGGGAAAACGGGAAGGAAAGGGAAGGCAAGGCAAAAGGTCAGGAGAATTAATTTCACAAAAGATTCCTTATGATGACACATCCAGAATAATAGCACATAAAAGATAAGGAAATAAAAAAGCTTTTTACTGTTTATGGAGTTTTTTTTCCTTTAAAACTTCTAGCTTCTAACTCAAGATCACTTACAGGAGTGTGATTTGTGAATTCTGAACATTTGGGGTCAGCTTTGTTAAAAAACATATGGAACAAAAATAATGAGGGATGATCAGAAGAGTATAATGTATCTTCAGGTTTTACATCTGATGAATTTCCCTCAAAGACAAAAGCATTAAAGGGAACATCACTGGTAGTAAAAAGCTGAGCATTTGGATGCCTGCCATGCCTGATTCCCCACTGACACTGAAGTGCCTGAGATAATGCACAACAGTACCTCGCAAGACTTGCTTTAGTTCCCTTTCACTACTTGTAAATGTTTCTCTTTCCTCTGATGGCAACCACTTAAAATGCTGAGTGCTTATCTCACCCAAGTGTTTCAAATGTAAAAACTTACTGTAAGGTTGGGAACTTACTGTAAATACATTCTGTTTCACAGAATCATGGAGTCACAGTATGGTTTGGGTTGGAAGGGAACTCAAAGATCATCCAGTTCCAACTCCCCTGCCATGGGCAGGGACATCTTCCATTAGACCAAGTTGTTCAAAGCCCCATCCAACCTGGCCTTGAACACTGCCAGGCATGGGGTGTACACAATTTCACTGGGCACGTTTCCTCTACTTAATGCTGAAATGGATGTTCAGTTTCCATCCATTAATATTAAAGTGCAATCTTCCTCTCTTAAAGATGAATAAGTGGCAATGTAATCTGATCTAATGACTCCTTTCTGACCAAAGGGACATGGAGGGAGATTGTCCAGTCACTGGGTGCAGAACATCAGAATGTGACTCTGCCACCCTGGACAACACAAATGTTCCTGCAAGGGCTTGACATGGTCTCAGTGAGGATATGAGGTGGTGTCAGCTCATCCAGCAGTGAGCAAAACAGGGAACAGCACCTGGAGCCTGCTATTAGGAGCCTGCTAATAGGAGCCTGCTAATAGAAGCCTCCAAGGGGTAATGTCAGAGGTCTGTAGAATAAGAAGCCATCACACTCACTCATTTCATCCCTTCTTAACAACAGAACTGCCAGGCAAGATCAGACCAATTTTCTGCAAAGTCCAGAGTCTTGAGCCCATCTCCTAGTCACACCTGGCCATGCTCCACTTTTACACAGATGGGAGAAGTGCATGCCTTGAAGGTGCCAGTCCAGAAACAACAGAATGTTTCTGAACCCATGTGTTTCCCCTGGGGTGTATGTGGATCAAATGGACTGATTCCCTCACAAAACAAGTAATTCTGAACTGATACATTACCTGTCTTCCCACTCTGGGGATCTGATCATTTGCTTCTGATAACTTCAGTAGTTATCCAAGTTAGCTGGATGAGTAACTTGTTTAGGTAATTGAATAGTCCATGTTATCAAAATTTAAGCAACATTCCTTAAAGGCATACATTAATATTTATCTATATTTTTAAATAACTTTACAGTAATTGCTTACATTTGATAGTAAATAGCTGCTGTTTAGAGCAGAGAGTTTTTTCTCACACAAAACAATATGTGCCTCTTTCCAGGGAATGCAGTATTCCATGAGCCAATCACTAGTAAAATACGACACAAAAATTAACTGTTGCCTAGGTAGCAGTGATCAAGATCTGATTGCATGTGCTGTACCAACAGACAATACACCCATAGATGCTGTATAAAAACATATATCTTTGAAAACACATTTTATAAAAACTAAAACAACTGTTGTCACACCTCATAGTTTTAAATGTGGTTCAAAAATGTTCTGAAATTAAAGTTTTCAGAAATCTTCTGGGCGAGAAATCCATTGCTTTGAAAAAAGGGTTAAGCACTGATATTTAAGAAAAAAATTTAAACAAATCAATGCTTAAAGATGGGATGCCTAAAGAGAGGATTAAAGGAAACATCACAAATGGATAAGAAAAGCCGTCAATACCGATAAAGGCACTAAAAGCTGCTCAAAACATACTCAGAAGAAAACAAGCATCCTTTCAAATAATCTAGACGCAAATTGCAAAAATTGAAAGCAATGGAATAAAGATATTCATCCTATATACCTATTCCATATTTTAAATCAGACAAGAGGAATCCAGCCTATTTGATGCTGATGGAGAATGCTGTTATTGACATCAAAAAGGGTGATGGGGAAGTGTTTGATCAAGTTCACATTTTATGTTGCACAAAGAGAGAGAATCTTTATCTGAAAAGGATGCAGGGGAGGACCTTCCTGAACCTGTCGTTTCATTTTGGACCGATATTGGAAAGCAGTGACATTTGCAGTGGCAGTTCAGAATATCAAAAGGCAAGTCAAAACAGTATAGAGATAGCCTGAAAAATACTGATAGTACTTCAGGGACTTGGTAAAAGTAGTTAAACTCCTGAGGACAGCCAGTGTAATTATAACTGCTAAGTGAGTGTAGGGGGTTTACAAGCTGGTTTGATTGATATGAAAAAAGAAGGCAACAAACCAAAACCCCGAGCCAAACCATGGCTAACAGTGGACTCTGCCAATAAGTATTTAAAGGCTGAGGAGGAGATGTAAAATTGTTCAAGACATAAATAAAAATTGAGAAAAACTTTATGTAGCTACCTATCACACATTTCTAAGGCATGAGGAGTTTTTGATTTACCAGTGCTTTCCAAGTTGCCCAAATGTGCTACAGTTTTGGTTAAACTAATCCTTAGTTTAGAATAAACCTGTGGTTTAACAACCTATAAACTGTGCTCCATCCATGGAGATAGAATAGGAAGAGAGATTGGAGTTGAAGAAAATGACACTGAGACCAGGAATCCAAATACTTAGAAGCCCTTGTCAGGTATTCTAGGAGCTGTCTGACAGTGGAGAGCCTGAGAGAGGAACCATGGTGCATATGTGCATTTTATCATATGACAAGGAATTAAAAACAACTTCCAAGTGGAAGTACATATGATTAGGCGCAGCATCCATGTGAGGTGGCTCTGCTAACCCTACATCGAAATTATCTCATGCTCTTCTCAATAGTTTCTCCTAAAATTTTCACACCCCTAGTTACTGAGGCAGATCAGGAAGGATAATAAGGTCCAAGAGAGGAATTTTTAAGATATTGAATGGTTCAAGGGTCTGAAAGCCAACATAAAGAACTTCGGTGAGAAAATGTAGTGTTGAAGTGAGGCCCTAATTTTTTGTCTGTGAGGTCCTGGTTTAAATTACACTGTAATGTATTTTGACTGTAAGGCATTACTTCTGACAGACTTCTCACTCAAGAGACCCTAAGAGGGTGGTTTTCCTCAACTCAGCTCCCAATAAGAGCGCAATCAGTCTCTGAAATCCACTGCTCCTACCACTACAAATTGCAGACTCCATCAGGAGATCAACAATTTATCCGTCACAGAAAAGTGGCATCTTACTGTTAAAGGCAGGCTTGTCAGATCAGTGCTGAAAAACCTGTCCTTCCACTCCCTGTGCTGCACCTGCTCTGTGGATAATGAGAGGACTTCAGGCTCCAGGACTGTCAAACTGACATCTTTGACAAGGTCTGAATCCTACGGCAGTGAGGCAATTGTCTGGGTTTGGACTTTTTGTCTTTATTTTTTTTTAAGCAAACACTTCTGGCTACAATTGACTGTGCAGCCCCACAAACAGAACATTGTGCTTACCTGTAATCCAGCTTTCTGCTCCTCAGAGATGACACAGACTGCCTGGGATGCACTTGTGTGTGTGCTGGCTGTTTTGCTGACTTCCTCCCAGCATTAAAATCCTTTGTCTCTGCCAGTGCAACAGTTTTTGCCACAGAAATGACAAATGTCACCGTGTACTCTTGATGTGCTGCTAGCACATCACCACAAAGGTTTTCTCCCTGAACCTGTGGCTTTGCCAAATCACTCTGTCCACATAACCTTTCAGCAGCTCTGCTGTGTAAGCCAAAGGTCAAATGTGCCTTCCTCCTCTGCAGTCTCTTCTTCCTCCTCCCTCCCTCACCACAAGCAGGTCCTGGGGAAATGCTTGGCCTGCTACCTCTCGTGCATCTCAACATTTTTGCTGTCTCTTTAAGGTCTCTCATCTGTGAATATTAAAATTGCAGGTTTTGAGGAAAGGGACCATCTCTGTGTTGTGTATTTGTGTAACACACAGTGACACAGAAATGCCTCCTGTTTCTAGCTGCTTTGATAACACAAATTAAACAAGAGTAGTGGCATGGCTGCCTAATTACCCTGTTTTCTTCCCTGCATCGGCAGCAATTTCAATCAGTTGAATTTTGTAATAACGGAGTTAAGAGTGGGCACCATACCTCTCTTTTTTTGCCCTCTTGTGACTGAGAGCTTCTGGGCACAGGTCCTCAAAGAGCTGATGTCACTGTGAAAAGTCAAAACCTGGAGTTGTCTGCTCCTTCTCCAGGTCCTTAGAGTGATCGGGGGACATTTCTCTTCCCCTTCTTTGACTTATTTTTCTCAGAACAGTGTCAATCTTATTTTCCTGATGTTACCCTCTAGAAGGATGCTCTGGGTTTCTCCCCCTTCACTCTCCCACTGGGGTAGGCAACTCCTGCTGGTGCCACCAGCCGTGTCCTAGGCAAAGGCCACTCATGTGTTGCGCTCCAAGCACTGGCTGCACTGCCACGCTACAGCTATTAAATGTTCTGCCACATTACACCTTTAAAAATGTGCAACTTCTGCTTTGATCTTGGCAGCCTGAGACAGTGATTTAAATGCCTCCTACCTCCTTTCCTGAGTCAACGCTTCAGCATCACTGCTAAGAAGCACAGCTGGCTGACAGCTCTTTGGGAGTCAGCCTCCTGAAACAAGTCCCAGGGAGAGGCAAATATGGCATCATGCCCTGCTTGCTTTTAAGAGCTGAAACACACAGGAGCTCAAATGACTATTTCTTCAAAGTTTTGCTTTTATAAATGAACAGCTTTCTAAATAGGGCAAGAGTCCTTGAGGCTATTCTTACACGAACATTTACCTTCCAACCAGGACCAGCTCCCCTGTGCTGTTCGTTGGACTTTTTTGTGTGGTAGGCATTTGGGTTCAGGTACTCCTCTCTTGTAATGTGGGTAAGGGGGTCTGTGGTTCTCCCTGGAGCAGCCCTCCTAAATGAGTTTCTCTCTGCAAGAAACTCAACAGCTCCCCCGAGGAGAAGCCTGCACCAGTGCTGAACAAAGTATCAATCACCACTCAGCTCAAAGTTCTCATGTAAACGTGACTGCCTTTTCAAAGGCATATTCAACCTTAATTTTTATTGCTCCTAGATGAAACTGAAATAAAAGAGTCCATGTATCAGCAAACTAATTGTCTTCTATATTAGCTGGGGATGTTTAGTGTGAGTGCATAACTAAGTAAATACTGAGATTAGTGCTCGCAGGAGTAGGTACTTTCAACAGATGTTTTGGATGGAACTTGCATGTGAATTGATGGCAAGCAAGGGATATTAAAGAGGAAGCATATGTAATATGAAGTAGATTGTACTTAAGCAGTTATTTTGAGTAAGAATCAAGACCAAAAGAAGCTAAGTGGTCACAAAATAATTAATACAAAGCTTTTTCCTTTTTTATCAGATGAACTTGAGATATTAAGGTACAATTTCAGTTGGACCTGACATGCCAAATACCCTTGGTAACAAGACCTCTATTCCTACAGAAAACTCCTACAGGGCTGTGTTTCTTTCATTTGATGCTGTCTGTTGCCTTTTTTAAACATAAGTTTATTTAGCCCAGTCTGTTGCTTCTGATGAGATTTGAGAAATGACACTAAAATCACTACACAGTTGATGTGGAAGCCGATGCACAGTGCTAGGCAGCAGCAGTACTGAGCAGCTCTATGGACAGCTTCTCATACAGAAGTCTTCTCACACAGACTCATAACACAGGTGCAGAAAACGCCATCCGTGAACCTTCAGCTGGGAATTTGGCCTGCAAAGGAAAATGTCCATTCATACTGATGGATATGAAAATTAATAGGGGTCTTGGCCCAGTGACTTCCTTGTGGCATGGCACGATCTCTCATGAAACCAGACACACTAAATGTGATTTCCATTTTCTAATGCAATGAGCTTTGCCTAGGGGATCCCAGGTTGAGATACTAGCTTTTCAGTTTTAGGTACAATTTACATTCTTAGAAATATAGGAACTTCCACACAGAACTGAAACAAAATCCTGTTTCATCCATTGGCTTGGCCCTAACAATAGCCAGGATGCAATTTATCCCAAGGAGGTATAAGTGCAGCTGAGTGTCTCCTACTAAGTCAGCAGAAACCCTTTCTTGCTCAAGCAGTCATTTAGTGCCAGACAAGGCTTGCTAGGTACCTTTTTCAATAAGCCTTCTCTGAATTGCATCAATTTACTTGACTAGATTTTTCATTATGTAGTAAGTTTGCCATGCATATATGTACTGCACACTTTTTAAAAGCTGCATATTTTACAGCTACAGCTCATAATCTGACAAGGCTTATAGCTTGGTCAAATGAAACCAATCCCCTACAAAACAAGCATGGTTGCTTCTTTTCAGCAAATGCTGTTTCCCTGCCAAATTCCACTCACAGCCTCAAGCGTTTTCACTCATCTCATACAATTTCATATACAGCCACTTAAAACTTGGGCTTGTTTTAAATCACACTGAACTCAAAAATGCCTCATCAATTTTGTCTGTCTCTTTTACCCCACCCCCTTAGGGCAGAAAAGAAATATTTGACTCATTTGTACATTTACCTACCTGATTCTGTAGAGGAATGCTTGCATAAGCCCCTAGCAATGACCCACTGGGTTCTTAAATTGGGTTTCTAGAAATAGAAGCATTTGAAAATTTCCAGTAACTAAAAAATAAGAGCAAAATTAAGTCTTTGGTAACTTTAACAAATGGGGTTAACACCTCTGTCTTAATTGATGGAAGGACCCAGAGATGTAAATTGGAACCTAGACAAGTAAATGGTCAAGTGTGATGTGTTGTGGTTGGTTTCTATGCCTTAACGAAGACAAATCAATGCACCTTTTGTGAAAGATGACTACTTACCCTGGGAGATTCATCTGTTACTGTGTACTGCTAGTCTATGACTGATTCTTGTTACCGCAAGCTTGATTTGCTGAAATTAACGGTGTTGAAAGCCAAGAAATTAGCCTTACTTTTGTTATGATGTTGAATCAAATTGACTGACAAACCTATGAAACCTTTGAAATGAAGATTGTGAGGATGCATTAACCTAATGTGCACTGTAAATCTTCATTGCATTTGACCACTTTTTGAAGATCAGAAAAATAAATGATCTGTGGCCTGCTACATACCATACTGATTCCACCCAATTCTTTGTCAAAGAGCCATCTCATAGAGAGGTCAGCAGGCAGTGTCTGAGCCATAGCCTTACAGACCTGATCAAGGCCATGATTAAGCACGGTGGCTATTCACCATTTTTAAGGCAGAACAGTAAGTGAGAGAATGCAGTCTTCATTTGAGTAAAACTTCCAGTCACTTCAACCTGAGATTGCTTTAAAAAAATTTGCCAAATGTAGTGCTTGGACAAATCAACCTTCCAACCACAGAAAAGTTACAGAGCATAAGAATGGGAGTCACAATGTGTAAGAACTATTGTTTGCAAGCGCTTAATGGCTTTTTGCCACCAAGTAGATATTTCACGGTACAGACTGGTGGGGAGGAACACTCTGATCATGCTGATTAGAATGCAAAATGCTTGTGTACAGGTTGATTTTGGTTGAGACAAGTCTTGTGGCCATGAAGCCTCTGAGCCATTGTGGTTTACAGCTGCTGTGGATCTGAATACATTGATGCTGTATCCTTGCTGCATAATTCAAAATTATTTAACTTGGGAACTTCCATTCACTCTAGGAAAAGAAAAATGCCCCAAAACAGCACACCATCATTCTCAGGAACTAAATGGTTCTTTGCCTTACACAAGATTTTCCTAATCAAACACCTAATCTAAATTAAATACATTCTGACATTTTGTCCATACCAGAAGCCAACTGAAAAATTGCCTCAAGAATGGCAAAGATAGGGACAGCCCAACTGTCCCAACTATAAAGCAAACACCAGTGCAGGAAATCTGTTGCATGTGTCCTGCTTTTCTGTCTGAGTTCAAAGGACTGCTCCACCCACCACCACATCCTTGCTAAGACAGAAGCTGGATGTAAAGTAAACAGAGGTTTGCTGCTAATGAAGTTGCTTTGAAGTTGTTGAGGAACCTTGACCCTGAAAATTAGGCAGTGTGAAGTACATACATTCTTTATAGCAGATATTAGTGTCAAGTACAGCTGTCTAGTCAGAGAATTCAACCAGTGGGAACCTTTGATCAAAAAAGATGGACGTGCATTGAGAAAATCCTCACAATCAAATGCCAGCAAGTTGTATGTGATCATGTGCTAGTTTTGGCTGGAATAGAGTTAATTTTCTTCACAGTAGCTGGCATGGGACGGTTTTGGATTTGTGCTGCAAACAGTGTTGATAACTCAGGGATGTTTTAGCTGTTGCTGAGCAGTGCTTGCACAGTCAAGGATTTTTATGCCTCTCACACAACCATTGATCAGGCTGAGGGTGCACAACGTGCTGGGATGGGACACAGCCAAGACAGCTAATCCCAACTGACCACTGGGATATCCCACACCATATGGCATCATACTCAGCATATAAATTTGGGGGAGAAAAAGGAAGGGGGGATGTTTGGAGAGATGGTGTTTTCTTCCCAAGTCAGGTAATGGACCCCAGTTTACCTGGGGATGGCCGAACACCTGCCTGCCCAAGGGAAGTGGTGAATGAATCCTTTGCTTTGTTTTGCTTGTGTGCACGGCTTTTCTTCATCTTCTGAACTGTCTTTATCTCAATCCATATGTTTTCTCACTTTTCCTGTGATTTCTGACTCCCTCCCCCATGCCACTAGGGGGGTGAGTGAGTGGCTGCAGAGTGGTTGAGCTGCCAGCGGGGATCAAACCACATCAGACCCTCACCACTGTGTTGCACATCCAGCAGCACAAATAAAACTGTTTCTAAAAGACCACACACTTCTGTTCTTCTTTTATTAACCAATANAGCCAAGAAATTAGCCTTACTTTTGTTATGATGTTGAATCAAATTGACTGACAAACCTATGAAACCTTTGAAATGAAGATTGTGAGGATGCATTAACCTAATGTGCACTGTAAATCTTCATTGCATTTGACCACTTTTTGAAGATCAGAAAAATAAATGATCTGTGGCCTGCTACATACCATACTGATTCCACCCAATTCTTTGTCAAAGAGCCATCTCATAGAGAGGTCAGCAGGCAGTGTCTGAGCCATAGCCTTACAGACCTGATCAAGGCCATGATTAAGCACGGTGGCTATTCACCATTTTTAAGGCAGAACAGTAAGTGAGAGAATGCAGTCTTCATTTGAGTAAAACTTCCAGTCACTTCAACCTGAGATTGCTTTAAAAAAATTTGCCAAATGTAGTGCTTGGACAAATCAACCTTCCAACCACAGAAAAGTTACAGAGCATAAGAATGGGAGTCACAATGTGTAAGAACTATTGTTTGCAAGCGCTTAATGGCTTTTTGCCACCAAGTAGATATTTCACGGTACAGACTGGTGGGGAGGAACACTCTGATCATGCTGATTAGAATGCAAAATGCTTGTGTACAGGTTGATTTTGGTTGAGACAAGTCTTGTGGCCATGAAGCCTCTGAGCCATTGTGGTTTACAGCTGCTGTGGATCTGAATACATTGATGCTGTATCCTTGCTGCATAATTCAAAATTATTTAACTTGGGAACTTCCATTCACTCTAGGAAAAGAAAAATGCCCCAAAACAGCACACCATCATTCTCAGGAACTAAATGGTTCTTTGCCTTACACAAGATTTTCCTAATCAAACACCTAATCTAAATTAAATACATTCTGACATTTTGTCCATACCAGAAGCCAACTGAAAAATTGCCTCAAGAATGGCAAAGATAGGGACAGCCCAACTGTCCCAACTATAAAGCAAACACCAGTGCAGGAAATCTGTTGCATGTGTCCTGCTTTTCTGTCTGAGTTCAAAGGACTGCTCCACCCACCACCACATCCTTGCTAAGACAGAAGCTGGATGTAAAGTAAACAGAGGTTTGCTGCTAATGAAGTTGCTTTGAAGTTGTTGAGGAACCTTGACCCTGAAAATTAGGCAGTGTGAAGTACATACATTCTTTATAGCAGATATTAGTGTCAAGTACAGCTGTCTAGTCAGAGAATTCAACCAGTGGGAACCTTTGATCAAAAAAGATGGACGTGCATTGAGAAAATCCTCACAATCAAATGCCAGCAAGTTGTATGTGATCATGTGCTAGTTTTGGCTGGAATAGAGTTAATTTTCTTCACAGTAGCTGGCATGGGACGGTTTTGGATTTGTGCTGCAAACAGTGTTGATAACTCAGGGATGTTTTAGCTGTTGCTGAGCAGTGCTTGCACAGTCAAGGATTTTTATGCCTCTCACACAACCATTGATCAGGCTGAGGGTGCACAACGTGCTGGGATGGGACACAGCCAAGACAGCTAATCCCAACTGACCACTGGGATATCCCACACCATATGGCATCATACTCAGCATATAAATTTGGGGGAGAAAAAGGAAGGGGGGATGTTTGGAGAGATGGTGTTTTCTTCCCAAGTCAGGTAATGGACCCCAGTTTACCTGGGGATGGCCGAACACCTGCCTGCCCAAGGGAAGTGGTGAATGAATCCTTTGCTTTGTTTTGCTTGTGTGCACGGCTTTTCTTCATCTTCTGAACTGTCTTTATCTCAATCCATATGTTTTCTCACTTTTCCTGTGATTTCTGACTCCCTCCCCCATGCCACTAGGGGGGTGAGTGAGTGGCTGCAGAGTGGTTGAGCTGCCAGCGGGGATCAAACCACATCAGACCCTCACCACTGTGTTGCACATCCAGCAGCACAAATAAAACTGTTTCTAAAAGACCACACACTTCTGTTCTTCTTTTATTAACCAATAAAAGTGCCTGATCTATGCTGGGTTGCTAATCCCAGCAAATTCTCTGCAAGCAGCTGCCAAAAGAACATCTGAACCTCAGCATCAAACAGGAAAATACTGAGGCATTGAAGAGATGTAACTCACAACATCCACCATACCTATAAGGAGGAAATGGAAAATTGAAAACTTTTTATGCTCAGAAAAATCATTGATGTTGTCTTTAAAAAATGAATGAATGAAAGTCAATGCTGACCTAGCTAATAAAAAGCAAAAAGCATATCAAGCTTCTATGGGTTTGACTTTTATCCTGTTTTTTATTTCACTGAATGTGTGTGAATTTTAATTACCTGGTATTTGTCTGAATATCTTCATTTCTTATTTGACTATAAATACAGAGCTAGTGAAGATTAAAAAAAAATAATACTAACAAAAAAAACCAAACACAGTTTTGAACAATCTTCCAGAATCTGGATCACTTTCTTCATCCAATTTAAAGCATAAACATACATTTTTCTGAGCTATCTGAGCAAAATTCAGAAGAAGGCATTAGCTTGCCTCCAGAGAACAGACATGTGTTGGTGGGTTTGAGAGGATGTAGGAACTTTTTTAGTCAGCTTTATCACCAGAAAATTCATTGCATCCAATAACTCCTTACTGTTAACACTTATAGCTAATGTGACTAGACTTCCTTAGCATTCAAGTGAATTTGTCACCAGACCAGAACAAAAACAAAGAAAAGCAACGCAGAAATATCATGGAGCTACTTTTGTTTGAACTGCAGCTCTATTCCCAGGAAGGAATTGAGAAATGGATGGATTTTTTAAACAAAAGAAAACCTGTGTTTTTAATTATAAAGTTTTTTGTTAGCCATAGGTACATTTGGTCATGCCTGTTCAGGAACAGGACAAATATAGCCTGTTCTGCTTCTGCACCAAGATGTAACTTGACATTCTTGATTATTAGGTACCACTCAAACCGGCAAAGTGAGAGATAAGTTTATTTTTGTCACCGAGTTTGCTGAGCCATGAAAAAGTGTCACAAAGGTATTTCAACCTCAGTTTCAATGTGATTTTGGAGAAATTGAATTGTCTGTTTTGCAAACAAGTATGTACTAATAATGCATCTCTTGCAACTAGGATAATGCTGCAGGTAATTAAGTCAGAGTCGCTTATTGTACAATCAATTGATAACAGCCTTTTCACTGTTGACTTAATCCTATTCAGGTGAAGTTAAGAGGAAAACCCAGTTGCAATATTAAGGCTCCAATTCACACTGAACCCTTGGTAACCCTCAACAAAATCTAATTGAAATTTTCAAATGTGTATTCCCCTCACAGAGTAAATGCACTTTGTGCTGCTGTAGAGTTAAATCCAGCATTGTTTTTAAGTGTTCATTTAGTTTAATGTAGAGAGAGAGCAATTATTTTAAATTCCTGACCCATTTCAGCCTGTTTTTCTGTGGAAGCAGTCTTGCACGACCAGTCTAGATGGTATCACCTAACTTCAGGTATCCTTACACACATATCTGTCTTATAATTGGCTAAAATTTCTGTTGAAATGAGCAAAGAAGACAAATCCTGTAATTATAAAAACCAAGAGAAAGGCTACTGCCAAAGTTCCTCCATTTGCAGGCCCCAGAGTAACCACATAGATGTAATCTGGCAAAAGTCCCAGGTGGGCAGGGGCAACTAGTCTCCTAAATTGGCATCTGTCATGAATATAAATTTTCAATAGCTAAGGTGAGAGTAAACTTAGTCCTGGAAAGTTTAGTTTCACAATACAGAAGTTTGTACCTGAACTAATCACTTGAGACTATCTTTTTCATTAAAAACTTTAAGAAATTCAGGGTGCTGCTCATCTGACCTATTTTAGATGTCTAAATGAAACTAAGAATTGCACTCTCAATGTATGTCTGTCCACGGATAATAAAGGATTTTAGCACTGATAACTTGGATGTTCATTTGGTATGATGAATTCCTTCCTACCATCTTAAAACTAATGCCCATCTTGCCTGTATAAGTAGTAGAGAGGAGAAGATGCCTTCAATCATTAGAGAGGAGAGTACCAACCACCTAAATAAGTTGTCATTTGATTATGAGGCAACCTGAGATGCCCTGCCCACTACTTCCCTAAATTTTAAGAACCAACTTGATCTCTAAGTTAGGCAAACAAGATCTTGCCATTAGCTTCATCAATTCTCCTCAGAAAAAAAAAAAAAAAAAGGTAAAACAAAAGGATGATTCCATTTCTGGGCCCTCAGGTTACCTAGATAGTCTTACATGAAGACAGAACTGTTATTCAAAAACTTACAAAGTACTTGCAAGAAATTATGAAAGTAAAGAATGAGAAGTGAATGAAAAGTTTAAGAGGAGAAGAGGGAGACAAAGCTCATGTAAAAGAATAAATATTTCTATTTACTTCCAGAAAATCCTATGAATGTTTGGAAACAAATACTGGGCAAATTCCCAGGAAATGCATAGCAGCTAGTCATAGCTTCCCCAAAAAACCTCCATTGTTATTTACTCTTTCTGGCAGACTCTAGTTTGGATGCTTTTTTATGCAAAAATTAAGCCAAGTATCGCAGTATGTCCATAACAGTTTATTATTACTTTCCCGGTCAAAGGGGAAGATTAATGTCACCCAGATAATATCCTCTAGGAATTAACATCTCCTATAGTTACAGGAAAGAGACAGGAGAATCCAAACGGATATTCATCCTAGCTATGGAAGGTTGTCTCGACCCATCACATGGAAGGAAGGCAGCACAGATGCTAGGCTGGGGACAGGAGGGAGCTTGGGGCCCATCATTTCAACATAACATCTCCTGTAGACT
The DNA here is from genome assembly GCA_013396875.1 of Vireo altiloquus. Taxonomy (NCBI): domain Eukaryota; kingdom Metazoa; phylum Chordata; class Aves; order Passeriformes; family Vireonidae; genus Vireo; species Vireo altiloquus. Next base: position 7,923 of record VZRF01001859.1, on the reverse strand, counting down.
TAGGCTGACCATGACACTGCACTTTCAAACCACTGTCCAAAACTTTCAAACCACATGTCCAAAGAAGGCATGATCTGCCTTCTTCAGACCCTCTTTCCCTCTACTGACTCCAAAAGGAGTTTAAATTTATGCATTAGATCCATAGATGGTGAAGATTAGTTGAAGAAATTGCATCCAGACCTAATCAAAATGAAGATTTCCTGAGAGAGACAACCAGTGTTCTCAGCGTGTTTCATCAGGGAATTTCACCTTTCCACAGGGAGGGACCAAATGAATGCTCCAAGGAACATTTGTTTACCTGTTGTAAAGAATTAACTTTCTTTTTTTCTGTGACGGGGCTCTGTGCTTTGCTCAGCAGCAGCATTCAGGAAGGGCATGCAGTGATATTCAGCTCTCCAGGTCTACTGCAAATTCCCAGTCAACCGTGTAACGTTATCCTTGTGGATAGCACACATACTAAAGTCTTACAAGTAAAATATGCCCATTCACTACATTGTTTCCCTTTTTTTGATAACTATAATCTGATTAATACAAAATTTCAGCCATCACTAGTTACAGCTACAGAGGAATTTTGTAGCATTAGATTTGGGCATGCAGACTGCAGAAATACGGTATTTCCCTAAGCTTTCACTGGTGTTCTGTCATGGAAGCAAATCAGGTCCTTCATGAGAAATTTGGTCCTTCATAAGAAATCTGACAACAATGACATAATAATTTATGCACCTTAAAAATTTCTGAAGCACCTTTTTCAGATGGTGATCAGATGGAATCCTTTCAGATGGATTTTCACTTCAGTTACTCCCCTTTCTCAACACCCCAACTTGAATGGTTTATATTTTGTTCACACTAGGGTAAGTGAAATCTAAGTGAACATTATTTTGTTTGGGGAGGGATGGAAATTCTTGTGAGGATCCTCCTTTCCTACAGTGTTCTACCATTCATAGACTAACTGCAGTATCACAAACATATTCACTGATTGATAAATAAAATTATCTCATACTGAGAAAAAAGAAACAGAGGAAACAAACAAACAAAATTAGAATACAAAGCAGAGATTAGAGGCACAAATGTGTACACACAAAGGTGCTGAAATTTTGACAAATAGGAATGTTGTAGTATTTGCTGCCAGCTGCAACCAGAGGGAATTGAATTGAGGGAGAATTGAATGAGGGAGAAAGGGAAGTATCCTGGAAAAAGTTCCATTCATGTCTGATTTGAGTTTTCTGAAAAAAATATGTTTATCTGTAACAGACAAATTTGACTAGCAGTTGCACAGATGCTGGCACCAGATCAAGTAGTGAAGTCCTCAAAAAACAGAGTAAAATAACAAAACAGCTTTCAATTTTCTGGTTGCAGATAAAAGAAAATCAGACATGGATCTAAAGCAGGAGAGAGAATAGTAAATACTTTTCTGTAAGGCTGCATGCACAGCCTCATGACATGCCTTTTATAACTCTAATGATTACTGTCTCTCTCCCACCATTTCTGAAGGCTGAGACATTAATCATCACCTGAACAATCGCCACTAATAATTCTTTTGGCTGCATTCCAAATAATAGTGGCTGGCAAGACAATCATGGAGTTGTATATATGAGAAGACACAGGAATATTTTCCCAGTTGTTAACCAGTTCAAAGAAAATCCCTAAAGACACTTTAAAACCAAAACAAAGCAGAGCAAAACAAAGCAGAGGAGGAATATATGACACGAAAATTTGCTGAAGAAAGGACTTTTCCATACATAGGTCAATAACACCATTTGCAATGAAGCGTGGTCAGGTTTCAAAGAGTTATTACATGAGAAATCTTCCAAAGTACATGGTATCCCAGGCCAATATTTTCAAATTGACTAACTCTGATCTGACTTCTGAAATCAATACCAGTCACCCAGTTTTGAAACTTTCTTCTTTAGTCCACATATAGATTCAGAGATTAACATTTGGGCTGAAATCAATGAGAGAAACAAAAAACAGACTACGAAATAAAATTATTTTAATTTATGGTGTTTTAGAATGCAACATAAACCATTTCATGTAACAATTCAAGTAAAATATGATCTGGGTCTATTCTGGTTTTACAGTCAGGGCCTTAGATAGTACACACAGTCCACAAATGTAGGAGAAAGTAGTGGAAGTCCCTAAGAATGCAAATGTATTCTCAACAGGTCCAATCCTAAGCATTCTCATGTCATGGGAGACCTGTGTCTCCAACCAGGACTTATTATAGTGTCTCAGCTAAGCTATTTCTAACTTTTAGAAGATGTATTCCTAAGGAGTTTTTTCACTAGTTGCCTAGGCTTTGGTACCTCAGTACCAAACATTTAAAAAATGTAAATGGGTAAAGTGAGCTTAACTCCAGACAAATAATGGTCTTACCAAGAGTTCAAGTGGCAAAATCCATTTTTTTTATAAATTGATATATAAAGCCACAGAACTCAAGTTCAGAACAAGCAACTAAGAATTCAGGTCCCTCAGTGCCAAAAAGTAATTAGCTTGAACCTACATGAGTTTGTTTGCAGTTAAAGACAAGCTGAAGTGCTTTATATACCTTGTAGAACATCATCCTTTCAACACTGTGCAAATGAGCTTTCTTTGCAGACTTGCACAAGTCTATTGTAAGCTAAAGCCAGACTCTATCTCAGAGGAATTAAATGAAATCTAGGGACAGAATTTGGTCTATACTTTTAATCACCTGCAAAATTAAAAATGCCATCTTTTCCAGGCACAAATTTGTCAACTCCTTTCAAATGAAGCATCTACAATAAACCATAACAACACAGTAAATCATAATGAAGAACAGTAAAGTCAAGCATTAATTAAAATCACATATGAATACTTTTATAGCAGAAATACAGAGGAATTCAGATCTCCGTAGCGAATGAATGTAAAAATTAATTCAAGCTCTACCATCCCCAGCAGCCTTTGAACAATGCATGGGTAGTTTTATAAAATGACAAACTACTGCATTATATTTCGCAGCTGAATCAGTACTTTAAGAGGTCTCCTAGCTTGTAAAGTTCCTAACACATAATAAGAAAGAGAGTGAGGTGATGACGCAAGCTTTACTTCAGCATTTAACATTTTGTTGTTCATACACACCATCACTGAATTTCTGGATTGCATGTAGGTCATTCTTTACAATTAAAACATTGTGAACCATAAGGCACTTCACCAACAAATGAAGGGAGAGTTATTTCCTTCTGAACCTGCATAAAGAGCACAGTGATTTGAACAAGGTCTTCCAATGTCTGAGTCACAAGAATCAGACTGGGAAATAATTTTCTTCTAACTCTTCCTTCTTTCTTTATTCCCTGAATCTCGCTGCTTTAGTGTAATGGAAAACCTGTGGGACAAACTTCTGAACTGCAGTTCCTAGCACAGAGTGACTATTTTCACTGAGCATAACACTTTCAGATGGAAGTGAAAAAGCTTCTGCTATTTCTACAGCAACATAGTTAGCAACTATAATCTTCAATCAGCATGAAATGGCAGTCACTTGAAGTCATGCCAATACAATAAAGAAATAATTGGGTCATTGCATTTTCCAATTTCTGACACAAAAACATTGAATAAAGGAAGAAAATTCATTTCCGTCAAATACACTGCTGCTAATTTCACCCCGAAGACATTCTTCAGTGTTTCAAACCTCAGTGTCATTCTCTCTGCTCTCCTAGTCCCTCACCAGTGACAAATTGCCAGTCCGACTTAACTGTAGCCCCATTTCAGCTTTTCATTCTCTCTAATCTCTCTCTCTGTGGAATAAAGAGTCACCCAGGAACATTTTCTGAGACATTTCTTTCATAGATTATAGGCATGAAAATACAGATTGTGGCCAATTTTTAAAATCCCACTTTGGTAACGCCCTCCAGCTTCATAAGAGAAAAAGGTACTTTTAAGTAAAAGCCACAGACTTCAAACCTGTGTATACAGAACATGCCTTTGAAAAGCAGATCCAAACATAAGTGCCTATATTTGGTCACAAACCTATCTTTTGGCTGGCTTGCAGGCTTCAATATTTAGTGGAAACACACACAGATAAAATTTCTTTCCTTTTTTTAACAGGGATTTCTTCTCTTCATAGTTCTATGAATTCTTACAGCGCTTTTAAGCACACCCAAGTAAAGTGAGCTCTAGATGATTTTCCATCAAATCTTATATCTATCAATGAGACAAAATATCCTTTCTGTCATAACCACATCGTCTGGGGTTTTTTTCTCATATCTAATAAACACCTTTGGGATTTGGAGGTAATCTATGGTAAACTATGATCTGCTGATATTCCACAATTAGTAAGCAGAGAAAAATATCCTTAAAAATCTCAGGGAAAAAAAAAAAAGGATACTTGTTAGTTATCAGTTTATATAGAATTTAAACAAAAAGATCAGGATGAAATTTCTGTACTTCTAGATAAACACAGAGCAATTCTCCAGCAGAGATGAGAGATGAATGCCTGAGGATATAGCCTCTTTGCTGCGCATTCCAATCACTCTTACTGTTAATGGAATTACATACACTTACTGAAATGCAAAACTACATCTCTCTGCTGGTGTCTAAACAAGGAAATAAAAACTGTGTTTATTACAGAAAGAGAACTTGGACAGATAAAGCATGGGACTGACACTCCTAAGGGTGTTCTTATGGCAGTTGTCTTTTATTACCTTGATGGCAATCCATGTTGTCAGGACCTTGAAGGAGGTACTGCATTCCGTATTAGCACTTACAGTATAAAGGATGCCTACTCTGTAATTGACAGCTGGATTAGGACATTATTTTACAAATAGCAGGAGATGTTTATACAAGTTCACGGACAATAGTTTTGGGAGGAGCTGTTGTCTCCCTCAAAGGTGGGGAGGTCCTGCAGAGAGACTTTGACAAATTAAAGGTCTAGGCAATCACCAACCATATGAAGTTCAGCAAGGGAAAGTGCTGGATTTTGTAGCTGGGGTGGGAATACCCTGGATGTATGGTACAGACTGATGAATGACACTCTGGAAAGCAATGCCATGGAAAGAGCTGAAAGTGTGAGACTCGTACCCAGGATGGCAGAGCAAGTACGATGGCAGTACAGGGTTCAGTATAAACAGCATGCTCCACACACACACCACTGGCTTGGAAAAGATCCTTCAGACCTACTAGCTGGTGTTGGTAGATAGGGTTATTTTATAGAAGAAATGTAATATCCAAGATCAGCAGTGACCAGTTTCTCCCTTGGAACTGGGGAGCAGAGTGCTGTGGAGACCTCAGGGATGAGCGTTCTGGGTAGAGCTGGGACCAGTAACAGGGACACCAACAAACTCTGACACTTCTAGGAAGCAACAAGCTGGGCTCCCAGTCTGGCCAGAGTAAGCAGAGAGGCAGGGCTCAGCCCAGACACTCCTGCAGCCTCCCAGGCACTCCAGACATCCCTGCTGGAGCAGGGATGGTTCAGCTGAAAAGGGACCCAGGATCTTGGGTAGGTGGTCCCAGGCTGGGCCCACGGAGCATAATAAGGCCTGATGTTGCCCTCAGGACCATGCACTTTATTTTAGGAGAAGTTTTTAATAACACTACAAGCTTCCTTAGTGAATGTCACTGTTGGAGAGGCCACGACACACACAGACTATGCCTTGGACAAAGGCCAAAATGGTGTTTATTAAACAAAGCAGCTTGTGTTTATTAAACAAAGCAGATTCTCTTTATACACTTTCATATGTTATCATTCGTGTTACATAGTCATTGGTCACTAAATTACTACAGTAGATTCATTGGCTATTGTTAACTACAATATACTACCATTGGCTGCATATAGCATAAGCATTCAAGCATTCAGAAAAATACCAAGTGCAGATACGTTGCTGTTTTCCTCCTTCTATTGTTTAAATTTCTTGCTTCTTTTGATACAACAGTTTCATGGGTAAAAACTAATTGTTTTTACTAATCTTCCCACAGGCTTTTCTCACAGTCCTTCTCCAGCCAAAGTAACAGGGCTGAGCCATGATTTTCCAAAGGCAACTAGGCCTTCATTTCATAAGGTTTTACCTATATGCAATAAGTGGATCCCTTTAGTGTCCTAGATCTGTTAGGGAACTGACTGCAAGCAAGCCAAGACACACACTAATATCAACGCCATGAAATCTGCACACAGATTTCATCACAATCACACAATCTGTATATTACCCAACTGACATCAACTTCCCTCCCCAGCTATAGCCCAAAACAGCTACAAGGGAAGTTCTGATGGTCAACCTGGAAATTCCAAAGGCTGAACTGTACAAGCATTTTTAGACTACAGGAATGCTTTTCTTTTCCACATCCAGCTCGATAGATGCTGACTACCCCTTGTCAGAAACTATTGCCCAATCTGACAGTGGAACAGCACCGTAATTCTTCTCAAGTAAAGTCAGACTGATTGTCTTAGACAGTTTAAATCTTTGGTTGAAGATTACCTGACTGGTTTTGCCTGTAGCAAATTACGAAACATGTGTGTGTCCCTTTGCAGGTCTGTAGTCCCAAAGCTTCCTCTAACATAAATGCCTGCCTTGGATGTTTTTATATATATAAAATGGAAGTGTCTGCTTTCATCTGTTAGGATCTGTTGCTCAGTTAGTAACACTTACCTTGTCATCTCACTGTATTGCAGCTATACTTTATTTGGTACACAGAACACAGAACACATAACTCACCTCTGTCCTCCCCTCCTAATAAAGGTGAGAACAGAGGCAACTTTACCTGGAGGGAGTTGAAGAGAACTGCATGATTTTGCATCACCTATTCTAACATTTGGTGGCTATAATTCAGTGGAAGAAGTTGTTGTGTGTGACACAAAGCCAGCTGGTATTGCCAGATCCACCACCTGCAAAGGCAATCACAGCCAATAGATGTGTCTCCATCTGGACTCAAGACTCTGAGTGACCTTCTCATTCCTGAGAAGATTCTTGGTACCCTGGAGGTACAGTAACCCTCAAAGCATTTTTGGAGATTGTTGGACCCTGCCACATATGTCATACGCACTGGTTTATTTCCATTATTTCCTTGAGATACTAACAAAGATCTGTAAACTGCCCTCTTTCCTGAGGGAGGCAACAGCCCAGTCAAATTAGAAATTATAGTTTTTCTTTTCCTCCTTGGAGATCAAGAAGCTGTGCAGAGCACACACATGGATTTGTCCTTTCTGAGATGTCTAAGATTACTCAGGCTTCATTTATATAAAAGGTAGTTCCTCTCTGTGGCTCCAGCCAGTATATTCAAAGAAAGATTGCAAACATAAAGGTAGGCTACCTCCTGATTTGGCTTATTCCAAAATCCATCATTCCGATGTGAATGGGATCTGTTAGACTTAGTTGATGCTCATAGTACAAGCTCTTCTCCTACATTCACAGCCATATTCTTCATTTATCTCTTAATTAACTTTTCAGAGCACATCAAGAACAGAAAACAACCCATCTTTTCCTCACATTTCAGAAACTCTTTAATATTTCCCATCAGAGGCTCGAGGTTTGTTTAGCCCTCTGCAGTTAAGCAAGGAAGAACAGCACAGTTATCAGGGTGTGTTCAAGAGATTTGAACTATACTGTAATCCTATTAACAATGGAACTTGAAATATATTTTCATATAAGAAGTGAAAGATTTAGGGAAACTCTTGGACTTCATAATTTTGGTCAGCACCCAAGATACCTTTTAGCTTGCTTTGGGTGCTGCAGTAACAATTCTGCAGCCTGCCTTTCCCTGCCAGCTCTGTACCCTCTCACTCAGGCTTTAAAAGTAGCATTTTCCAGATTCTCCAGAGCTGTATTTTTCCCTTTTTGCTCTAATACTGTTGCTCTCATGTTGTTATTCTCATGGCTTTGCATCGCCAAACTCTGCTAAGTGTCATTATAGATTCTCTCCTTTTTCTGTTGGCATGAGAATCCCACCTTCTTTCCCCCCTTGTTGGGGCACCCCCTGGGG